>SNQJ01S0007629.1:103413-118194 GCA_010110895.2 Picea sitchensis
GGGTGAGAAATATTCTTATGAAGTTTAAGTTCAAGGACATGGCACTTATTGGCAGCCTATGGAATAAAGATTTCACTAGTCATAGAACTACAGATTATATTCATGTGACAAATACTCAACCATCTAATACAGTCCTCAAATCAGATATCTTGCAGCAAGAATTTGAACCACATTCTATGTTCTCATGTGACATCAAAGAAGAATTTTGAGATTTGGTAGCAAGGCAAGAAGATATTTGTGGCCTAGCAGTGGTTATAACACCCCTATACAATATCAGATAGAGATATCATGTAGAAACCTATGCCATCTTTTGCATACACTTAGTGGGAAACAACTTCATCACTCGATTGGCGATCAAAGTGCCACATAGCCTCAAAGTAATGAGTGCTTAGTTATGGGTTTCTGAACATTCACATGTCGATTAAAAGGGAGATCCTCAACTGTATGCTATCAATTGAACTATTTATCAGAGTGTACAAGAATGTGTTGATTGCATGTGCTAATACTTTTATTCTTGTGTTTTACTTATAGGTATGATGATGACTATCTTGGGTTTGACTATCAATAAAGATGGAGCATGAAGAAAATTCCAGGTCTAGAGGGTGCACATATTGGACAGAAAGATCAAAGCAATTCTTGCATAATTTTGAAAATCTCTTATTATATAGGTGTATAAAGATGCATTGAGGACAGTCCTTAAATAAAGGGGAGGAGAATGTAATACCCTGGCTTGATCCCGTATTGTAAATATATTGTACATATGATACTTAGGCTGGTGAGCTAGTATGATTGGGTCGGAGAACCTATATATGATAATTAGGCTGGTGAGTGGGTATGTTTGGGCCAGGCTACCTGTAAAGATGATCAAAGGCTAGAGAGCTTGCATTATAAATTGTACATATGCAATAATTAATAAAAATAACACCAAGGTAGCGGACCAAGGGACGAAAATAATATGGGGGGATAAGACTCCATGAGTGGGAAAGGGGGCTAGGGGATAGGTAAAGGGATCTTAATCCAAGGAGGCTAAGCCAAATATAATATAATAATTCCCTAATCCTTTATATTATTATATTATACAATAATATAATATTAAAAAATGGAACATACATATTTAAAGGGGGAATTTATTTTAATTCTCCATTCTATTCATTTCATTCTTACCAGGTTAACTATAGGAGTTGCTCTGGGGAATATGGTGACCCAGACTAAAGAATTACTTGTGGATCCTTGGTGGACTCAGGTGTGTGTACACTTCTCCTTGGGTTTCCTCGGATAAGGCTAGAGTCATGGAAGAAAAAGTGTGGGGATAGGTTCCCTAGTTTGAGGCCTGGAGGGTACTTGGAGACCTCTAAGGGTAGTTGGATCTCCTAGAGCCACAATGCTCTGAGACTTCCTAGCCAGCCTTTGTTGGAGCTATAGAAGGGTAGTGGTGCAACCCAAGGGACCACGGTGTGGAGAAGGGGGAACACTAGCTTGGGTTGTGCAGGTTGATGGGGAATGAGAGACTATAGGTTGGAGTGCTACCGAGGTTTGGTACCTTGGCTTGGACCCTGTTGGTACTAATTGTGGACCATAATTGGCTAACAATATTTTTCCCTCATGGAGTAATAGCCCCATCTTGGGGGTGACTCACTGCTGAGAGATTATGAGCAATGTGGTCTATGGCTAGGAGGAATGTCGAAGGTCTGCATTCAGTCGATATCTTCATAAAAGATAAGTGTCATGTTTATTTGTGGTTATACTATGTAATTATATGTTAATTTTTGTTTATATATATATATATATATGTATTTCTAAATTGTTGTGTTAAACATAATTTTCAATATAAAATTGTGTGATGGAGTGGGCATTGTTGTATGCTATTAGAGGTTAGTTATGTTTATGGTGAAATCACTGGGAAATTAATGAAATTTCCCAGTACCCCGCCATCCCAGCAAGCACCGGGGTGATCGGGTACACTACAGGGGATATCCATTATTATAGAAAAGAACCAATTTCCCATATAATGTTTTAAAGAATAGAAACAAGAATCGGTCCACGGATTCCAATCTCCTTTATTCCCAAACAATAAATTGGGCTTCTAGATCTTGGCTAACAACATTACTTCATTACACAAAAGAATAAAAATTCCAATCCTTGGTTTCCAAACTTCATTGAATTGTGAAAATATCTTGCATCTTGCTTGTTGTCCCATCATTGTAATGTTCATAACTAAGCTTTTAGGATCGGTGACATAATGAGGTACAAAGTCCGTGGGGGAGTTTAAGAGTTTTGCCTCCACCTCCATCCAACACCGTCACTTGGATCAAGGGATTGATTTCATAACTAATTACACTTGGTTTAATTTAAGTTATGAAATGTTGCATAGGTCCAATCCCCCTCCATTTTCCCTCAAATTCCCTATGCTTAGGGAGTTGCTTCATTGGCTTGTTTATTAACTAGTGAATTAATTTTTATTTAATACCTAGTGGTAAGTTATATTTTCAAAGTTTTGTGCCAAAATTTTATCTTTAAGAACAATTCTACTAAGATGGGCATCCTTTGGGCTTGTCTTGTGACACATGTTCCTCATTATTATTGTAGAATCTCCTATGGCGATGATTTGTTTGACCACCAATTGTTTTAAAATTGATAGTCCTTATTATATATCTAGGATTTTTGTTTGATTGTTGGTTGCCTTGCCTAAACCCCAATCAAAATCAATTTTCTAGATTCCCTCGTGATAAAAAATGATCCCCCTATACTTTCCACTATTGGTGGTGTACACACAAAATTGAGAAAGAGTGAAGCACACAATTATTTGAGAGATAGAGATAAAAAAGTTTAAAAGGGAAGTGGTAAGGAGAAGAGTTTGAGTAAAACTCCTAATTGATGAGGTTAGAGGTTTAAAATTTAAATTATTTTTTGGAGTTTATGTTAATGGGTAGAGAGTGGGAGAAGTATTTATGTAATAAAATAAATTTCGAAATAAAAAATATCCAACATAATAATAAACATTTAAAAAATTATTTAATATAACTAAGATCTTTATTCATAAAATTTAAACATTATATTAAAATTATTTATCTATATGAAAAATATTTACTAATTACATATAAATAAACAAAATATTTTATTAAATGAATTTTATAAAGTTTCAAATTTAAATTAAATAAAAGATTATTAAATAAATATAAAATATAAATACATAACAAACACCTCATCTAATTATCTATGCTTAGTTAACCGAGTTGCTCCATTGTCAAGTTTTGTTTTAATTCTGAGCATGATCAGAATATTTGAATTTAATTGTTATAAGTTAGAAGTTTGTGGAGCATATGTATGTGCAGATGTCTGGATGATATATTTGTTTGGACGATGTCTCTGTGCGGAACGAATATATATCCTCTAGATATATATGTTTGGCATTTTTTTTAGTTAAGCATATGCATGAAATCATTTTGTGAACTATTAAAAGCGTGCAGTTGCAAAGTCTAGTAGTGCAATACAATTAGTGATATCAATTGTTTGCACAAGGTTTCAACTTAGGTTGAGTCTTGGATGTCTGAAGGACATTCCTGTGCGGACGTGAAAGGGATATGCTTTGTTTTTCGCAATTCCAATGTGCACATACTTTGCATAGAAGCATTTTGTTTGTATTATATTAGTTGTTTTTTATAATAAACGTTGTCTCTTAAAATAAATACAAGCATCCAAAATAAGTGTTGCAAATTTAGAAATGAGATTTCCATAGATAAATTATTTATCATGCAAATTACATCACTGATCGGATCAACACTATTGAACAATTGGAAATGTTGAGTTGCAAACTGGCAAAAACCACAAGAATGGGCGATATGGATCACCAACACGAGCATCCAGGCTAGATTATGTTGGTTGTACAACACATATGCCACTGTGCACCCCCAAAACATATGGTTGCATGAAAGATATGTGTGTGTTGAAGATATATCTCTGTCGAAAATATAACTCTGTGGAAGATATCTATCTCCAACACTTTACGTATTTACAAATTTTTCACCGACATTGAACAATTTACCTTTTTTCCTATTTTTTAACAAAATGTTTTTGTTGCAAAGAATGTTATCACTGAAATTGTGATAAATGAGTCAGTTATCGACCAAATTACATTGTTGCTCAAAATTTGGTGTGTGGAGTTGTGAAGTGCGAGAGTGCAGGAAGATGATTGTTACGAATTATCTACACAAGGGTTCAAAATACACTAGATCTTGGTTGTGAGTAAGATATTCCAATATGGTAATGGGGAGGATATATCTGTCGAAACAATGTCTCTATTCCCAAAAAATATATGTCTGATAGATATATAGGTTTAACACAATTTGTTTAGCTAAGAATATGCATAAAAGCATTTTGTGAACTATTAAAAGTATGGAATTGTGAAGTGCAAGAGCACGGGAGCATGAGTGGTATCAATTATCCACACGATATGTCAGTGCAGACATCTAGACAATATGCCTTGCTTTCTTCAATTCTAATGTGTGCATAGTTTGCTTAGTTCTTGTCGATCCTAATCTCCAAACACTTTACATTGTTTGCGGCATATGATAATATCCCTATTAAACATTTACCTATATTAATCAGTTTTGTGTTCATCGTAATTTTGTTCTTCCATTGATAAAAAAAAATTTATGGCTTTTTTACATATCAAACTAGATCATTTTTTTTGTTTCGGGCTTCTGATTGGTCCTTCAAAATGAAATCTTATGGTGGGACCAACTACCGGAATTTAGTAGGCAATTTGATTCCACACATTTAATGGATGGTTGGAACTTGTGCATGTACAAGTGTGGAACTTATATTGTTGAAGATATATATATATATATATAGCTTCCAAACCTCCGCATAGGTATATCCCCACATGGCCAACACCTAGTCCACACACATATAGCTTCTGCACCTTCGCACAAGTATATCCCCACACAACTATACTACATACATATAGTCTACACATATCTATCTTTTTCACCTCCACACAAGCATATCCCCACACATCTTCAACACAGAAATATAGTCCATACACATATAGCTTTCGACACTTCCGCGGAGTATATCCATGCACAACGAACACTTAGTAAATAAAACACATAAAAAACAATGTAATTATTTATTACAATTGGTGCATTTGGTTTGTTGATTTCATTGTCATATATAATTCAAATTACAAAGTATATTTATCTATCACAATTTTTTATGTGTGTTGAGGATGTGACAACTTAATCAATTTTATTAGATCTGACAATTCATAAATATGATACTTTGGTTCATTTGTACATCCCTTTTGTAATAGATAACAATTATTTTTAACAAGTGTTGCATGGCAACATAGTCCCTGCCGAGCAAGTTTGAAAATGGAGAATGTTTGAAGTGCTTCCTAATGAAATGTCTCTGCTGACAAAGATGCCTACCTGCACCAAATGCTCCATTTAATGTTGCCTTCTAAACTTTTCCATTGCTGATAGGAACAGGGCACATCGAATATAGATAGGTTAAGGGTTGATTAATCCTGTCAAAGGAATTCGTCAAAAAGGGTTTCATGGAATAAAAAAAATACTCAATTTTTATATAGCCCTAATATTACCTCAAAGGGAAGTAGTATATCAAGTTGGTGATAATTCACATAGAAAGAGATATCTATGATTTCAAAAGTAAAATGGATAAATTTTGATTCGTCCTTGACTGTTTGGATAAAAATTAACACTACGATTAGAGAACTAATTGTTTTGTTTTGGTAATATAATATGATAGAAAAATTACAACATATTTGCAAAGAACTGATAAATTTTAGACAAGCCTGTGCGCCTCTTCTACCCATTCTGGCTCACTCCTTTTCTGATCTCCTTGCTTCAATGCAATTCAAGTCCTCTAATAGAAGTTAGTAATGATTCTTGACCTCTTCTCAGGATTTTCCATTAACTATGGAACCAACATTATGCCAACAACCAGGAGTGTCTTTGTCATAGAGAGATAAGGCGTTTTCAAACTGTTTGTTTTTATTTTTCTTAAATCATCAGTTGTTCTTCTTGGACTTTGCTTCTATTTTGATCTTCCGATATGGACTGCAGAGACACTTTCTTCTTCATTGTTCTTTCTTCCTTATATAGTTTTCCAACTGGTGTGAACTATGAAGCATTGTGTCCCTTTGTTTGAACCATTGCACCTCTTCATTCTAAAGTAAGAATAATAATGTTTGTTGATCCTCCATTATTATTCATATATTATCATGAAATCTTTTTCAATTTAGTGAGAGGGATTTTCATAAATCGATCAGAGATATGGATCGATTTATTTTAAATCGATTCCATGTCTCTGCAAATATTGCAGAAATCAAATTCTGCAGAGGAGCTTCCTTCAAACCATTTACATGTGACCATATGCGCAAAACCATGGGATTATTAAATTAAGCGACGTTCCCAGTGCCTCACAGCTTATGTGTTTGTAACCCATGACCGCGGGATGGAACCTAGTCCTCCAAACTTCATTCTTCGGGCGATTTCTATCTTAGAATCATCCAATCTTCCGAAGTTTGAACTTATCGAAGTGGTTACCTCTCACAAGGATTGATCCCATGGTTAGCATGATTCTTGCAGGAACCAAATCAATGGTCTAGATTTTATCCTTACACTATCCTTCTACTACTTAATCCAACGACTATGAATTAATCAAAGGTTGATATGGATGACCATTATTTACTTAGAAACTTTGTCCTTCAAAACTTCCATCCTTTGCAGTCATTCAACCTTCTCGGAGTGCATTTCGCCAAAGTGTGTATACTGTATCAGACGGTCAATATTCAATCTTTCATTAGATGGACGATCCAGGCTTATTAGAGGCTTTTAAACAAATCGATGGTCAGGACTTAATCTGCAATTTGAGCTGATGGCTCTTGTTTACTTCAGGATTTCAGCATTTTGGGACTCTGCCCTTTGTACTATTTTAATTCTTCCGAAGAAAATTCTGTCGGAGTGCTTATCGGGACTTCCCTACTTAATAACCTTCACATGTCCATGAGCCAGGACCATGGGTTTAAGCACACAAGAGCTCCTACTCTTCGGGTATTCAAATATCATATTTCACTATAGATCAACGTTTTTCATGACTTCGGGGCTTTGGCCTTTGAGGCTAGAAAATATCAACCATCAATTGGCGAGGACACGTTGACTTTTGGAAGGTGAGACTTCGAAGTCTCAACAAAACTACACAGTGTTCCTTTCGAATGTTGAATTGGAAAAGTGACTTCATTGTTGACATGGCACTGACTGAGTGGCTTCCACATGTCACTTAGATTCGTGACTTTTGTATACCTAAAGTGCCAAAAATACCTTGACACTTGTCACCATCTTATTGTGGATCTCATCTGATAGATCGGAGTGCAAGGATCGAAAACCTTTAGATACAGGTAATTCGCACGGTAGTTAACCTTGAAGTCCCTCAGACTTCGTAAGTTTGGGCATTTTTATGTGTTGAGTGCAAAGAAGACGAGGTTCCCGAAGTCCTGACGACCCAAAGTAAATATGGACAATCCATCAGTGAGGATGTTTGTAATCATATCAAGGGTATTCCAGAAGTCCGACTATCCAGGGACTTTGGAGAAAAGGCGCAGGGGTGTTCAAGACTCCTGAATCTACGAAGAGAAGAGTAAATACTAGTCATCAATAGGTGAGGATGCGTGGCACCAGATCTCACAGTTCGAGAGATCTAGGATGTTATTGTGTAAAGGGAAGAAACTCCTAAAGCTTCTAAATCCCAGAGTGAGCCCTTGTCGTTGATTAAAAGGCCACGTGTTGTGGAACTTCGACAGAAGTGGGGTCGTGGCGTTGACAAGAGGATAGATTCGTGAAGCCCTGAAGGCCAGATCCCATCTCTGTCATCCAATTGTTATGGACACGTGGACATAGGATATTCCCCTTAATTAGTTCAGAGTTTGGGGAGAAACAAGGTGTAGTATTATGCAAACTCTCGGAGGCCCGAAGGATGGAGTCCATCTTGTCCATTCATTTGCGAGGACACATGGAGCTTGATCGTGACTCAACATCACTTCAGAGTTTGGCTCTCCGGAGGTTTCATTGGAAGCAGAACTAAGAACTCCCTAAGGCCTAAAGGGTGGAGAAAATCTCAGTTGTCTATTGAGGAGGACACGTGCACCATCAGAAGGTGAGCCTTCAGAGTCTCAACAAATCTACACAATGTTCCTCCCAAACACCGAATTGGCGGAGTGATGTCATTGTTGATGTGGCACTGACTGAGTGGCTGCCACATGTCACCTAGATTCATGAATTTTGTATACCTGAAGCGCCAAATAGACCTTGACACTTGTCACCATCTAATTGCACCATGTGTCCTGGTCAATGTGGTCTTATGGACTTTTATGATGTGGTCTCTCAATGTGTGTGCCACATGTCTTACTTCGTGACTTCAGAGAACCGACCTTTGGGTGAACTTACATGTTCTAAACCCTTTTTCTCCGACATGGTCAATGTCAAAATGGTCAGCATGGAACTGGTTACACTATCCTTCCACTTGGATTCATCCAACGACTATGATCAGTTCTAGATCAATGGTCTAGATTCATTTCAGCCTTCAGGACTTTGGGTTATTCACTTTTTTGCACTTCCCAATTATCCCGGAGTGAGATTCCCCAAAGAATAAACCTCGAGTAACTTGACTTCATCTAACAATCCTTCTTTAAGCCAAGAATATTAACACGATCCAACGATTGTTGGGAATTCGGCTATTCGGGATCTCGAGTCTTTGGTCTTTCTTATCCTATCCTTCCACTTTACTTGATCCAATGATCGAGATATTTTTCGAAGTGTTCCTTAGATCAAACATATGGCATGTGTTCGTGAATTTGGGCTTCAAGTATTCTAGTTCAATTCAAACTGCTTTTCATCGAAGTGGTCAGCGCCGAGGTTGACCAATTCTACTCGACTTTAATCCAAGGGTTGAGATCTTTCTCGATGTTATCTAGCGATTTTCCTTTAATCAGGGACTTCGTGACTTGGCATTGCTTTATCCTATCCTTCCACTTTATTTTGATCAGAAGGTCAATATAACTCCTGAAACTTCAATCAAATGAACAGGATTCTCTCCTTCTTTACACAGGTTTCCTCTATGATCCAATGGTCAAATTTACATCTGAATTCTTGATGAATGGATCCACTTGTTTTATTTTAATAAAGGCTTCCACCTGTAAAAATTATCTTTCTGAAACCCAATCTCCTGCACGACTTCAAAATAACTATCTCTTCCAAGCTTCAATTGATGTTCTTGATGCAGGAGCATGAGTTCAAAGAACAAAATCATCATTTGAATTGGAATTCAAAATCAAGTTTACCAAAGAGAGTTGGTTCTCTTAATTTCTTTTTCTATTTTAAATAAATTTAGATGTCAAATCGAATAACACAACAAGGATTTTGAATCCTTCTTTGTAACAGAGATAGAAGTTGTTTTAATTTTAGGCTAGAATATAGGATCTAGGGTTGAATAAGGTGATTCGATCCAAATATAGTGGATCTAAGAAACATAAATTGATTGTATTTAATCCCATTGAGGATATTGTATTCAGAGGTCGGGAGTTGAGAGTAGAGATCTTGGGATGTGGAATAAATTGATAGATCTCTGATTATCAATAAATGAAATTGAATTTCATTTGAAAACTCTCACCCTTGGAGCGACTGTGTATGTCTATTTTGATCTCTCTCTACAAGATATTTGAGTTTTTTTTATAGATTCATGTTGGGAGCTCATAAAATAGTAAGTATATTCTGCGATTGAACTTAGAAAATTGAAACTCGGTTCGCAATCTAAACTCTCTGTCAAATATTACTACGTCAGAATTATTATATCTGGAATCGTGTGGTTTAAAACCGATCAAGGGCTAAGATCGATGGCCAAATCACTGTATTATATTTAAATCAGTGATAGATATCATTGCAGTAAATTTAAATCACTGAGTGTCATCACATCCATCCATTTGTGGGACACGTGGTGCCATATCTTGGAATCTAGAGACTTGGAACTCCAGGGGAGTCGATGTGTAAATCACTTAGAGTCAAGAACTCTCGAAGGCCTGAAGGTCAGAGCCCATCTCGTCCGTTCATTGGCAAGGACACATGAAGGGTATTTTGAGACTATGTCAATCCAACATTCGGAGGCATCGCAAGTTGTGACAGCCAGGACTCTCGAAGCCTGGAGTCCCAGAGCCAATCATAGCAATTGGTTGCCAATAGAACAAGGACCGTCGATTGTGGCCCTTCACGAGTTTGTCGATTCAGCACTCCGAGAGATTTGAGATGTTGTGCAGTAGAAAGTCCCGAAGCCCGGAGAGCTAGAGCTTCTGAGAGTCATTGATCTGGTGGTGGAATAGGAGCTGTTCTATCAGCCATTTTAGCGTTTAGAACTTCGTGAGTGTTATGTGTTGGAGTGGTCAGAACTCCCAAATCCCAGAGTTGTGAAGAAGATATCAGCCATTAAATTGCTAAGGATTGTGGATCATTGATCTTGTAGGTGTTCGATAGTTCATGAATTCGGCTTTCTGGAGAACTGTCATGTGTTTCAATTGAAACCTTCGAAGCCCGCAGGCCCGGAGAAGGCATTGACCATTGATCTGGGCACAGGATAAGGACCATTGATTTCCTCCGGTGTTTGTTACTTCTCTGGTTTGTTGTTCGGAGGAATAGGAGTGGAGTGGTGTTAAAACTCCCATAGCCTGAAGCTCCAGAGCTTCGAATTAACGCCTTCTGGTTAGCCCTCGGTCACAGACCATGGTCACGTGAGGAGTTGGATGAAACAGAAATGGGCTAGGGCCCGAAATTTGATTTTAAAGGTTAAGGGGCTTAGGAAAAGTGCCTGCAGGTCTAGCATTTGACCTGCGTGAGAAACACAATCCAATGATTGTCGAGAATTCAGTTATTCAAGATCTCAGGATTTTGTCCTTTCTTATCCTATCCTTCCACTTTACTTGATCCAACGGTCGAGATATTTCCTGAAGTGTTCCTTAGATCAAATGGTTGGTGTTTCTTCGTGAATTCAAGCTTCGGGAATTCTGGTTCTATTCGAATTACTTTTCACCAATGTGGTCAGTGTCGAGGTTGACCATTATTCCTCCTACATGATCTAACAGTTTAAATTACTCTTGAATATTCAATCAGACGACCATGACTCTCTCCTTCTTTACGCAAGTTTCCTCTTTGATCCAAGAGTCAGATTTACATCTGAATTCTGGATGAATGGCTCCAGTTGCTTGATTTTTTTCGACATGTAAAAATTCTCTTTCTGAAACCTAATTTCCTGTGTGACTTCAAAAGAACTATCTCTTCTGAGCTTTTGGAAAATATTCTTCTGCACCATGTTTAACATCAATGACAATATCGTGCCACTATGTCCAATAGGAGCAAATTTTTTCATTGCCTAAATATATTTGGTGAATACAAATTATCTGTTCAAGAAGATCTATGTGTTATATGTCTCTGTGGAAATTAAGTGAATCCATATCATAATATGACGAAGCTATGTATGTTAGGTTGTGTATAATTGCAGAATGAAGAATTGATGGCAGGTTTAAGGAGGAAAACTCTCAGACCAAAAGACTCCATGGAAGCCGTTCAAAATTGAACAAGTTCTGGATTTTTATAGTGATCATTGAACATTCTAAGGGTCAATGATCTTGAGGATTTATTTTTGACTGGACGTAAGCATTTGACAATGGCGGAATAAGCTACAAGAGTCGTTTGATGAAGACTCAGGCAAATTGTGACCCTTAGATCAAGAGAGAGAACACACACAACGTATGTGGAAGGTTAAGGTATAGTAGTTGTCAGATGAATGGGAAGGAAAGATCCAAACTATCTAATCATGAGAAAGGAGTAATCGTTAACCAATGAATAGTAGTCATCAGATCGGAGGGTGCAGAGGAGGACCATTGGGTCAACAACTGATTAAGTCGTGACCCTAGAAGCACGCGTAAGGTAGATTGATGGTGGGGAGTCATTACAGAGGTTGGATGGAAGATTAAGGTGCATACAGTTTGAAGTCTCGCAATCATCTAGCACTGTTGATTGTCACCTGCAAACACATCAACGGTGGACATCAATTCCAATATGGATGAGTGGTTTCCATTACGGAACTCGTCGAAGGATTTAAACAGTGCGCTAGTTGGGACTCCGCAATCGTCTGCAGATGTAGATCTCCACACCGGTCCAGTCATGATCATCGATCTTTGATGAAGAGGGTATCACCTAAAGAGTTAAGCAAGGTCATAGCCCTCGATCACATGAGTAGAGGACAGGATCCTTCGACTAGTTGAGGAGATCAGAGTTAGTGCCTCTGTATTAACTACCTAGTCACAAGGAGTGGTCCTATGACCAAAGGGATTATAAAATGGTGGAAATTGGGGTGGAAGCAAATGTAATTGCAGTAGGTAGTAGGATTCGATATTGTTAGTGATCGAATCAGGTGAAGGGCATTCGATACTAGGCACCCTGTTAAGGGTTTAGAGAACTCTAATGAAAAATTTAGTGTATAACTATGGGAAGAGAATGGGAGGTGCATCACTTCGGATAAATTTACTCGAAGGAAAAATATTTTAGCTGAAGACGAAGTCCAGAAGTGGACATGAGTCATCCGAAATAAGATCTGGACCATTGAAGTTCCATTCGATCCATTAGAGGACTGGTCAATGATCAAATCAAGTTGTGACCATTGGATACACAAGTGCCAAATCAAGGGTAGGGATTGATTGTGGAGCGTGAAGGGAGGATTAAACAATGCGTTAATTCCACTATCGCAATTAGTCGAGACCGTCGGATCTCCCTAATTCAAAGATCGAAGATTGTGGTTGATCTTCCAACAATCGCACAACTTCAATTGTGGAGCTCGGGCGACGAGATAAACTGTGAGCAAGTTGGATCTCTGCAATCCACAGAGACTGTCAATCTTCGTCCAATGGTTGATCTAATGACTGGTAAGGCATGTGGGGACTTAGATGCAATTGTTTTGTATCTAAATAAGATAGTGAGGGAGTTTGGTCAGATTCATACACGACTTGCATAATTTTTGGATCAAGGATTCAAATGAACCTATGACCATTAGACCCAGGAGGAGGACATGTGACACATCAGGAGATCCATGTCAATAAGACCATGTCAGCAATGACAAGTGGTGCAATCAAATGGTGAAAAGTGTCAAGGTCTATTTGGTATTTTAGGTATACATAAGTCACAAATATAAGTGACACATGGCATCCAATCATCCACTGCCAAGTCAATAGTGGCATCAGCAAGTTACGTCACTCTGGGAGTATGTCCTTCAGGGGAAACTGGTTTCTACCACTAATAATTGCCCAAAGCGTCGAAGGTTGAAGTTAATGCTATTCGTTGATCTAATTCGAGACCATTCTCTATCTTTGATCAAGTACAATGGAAGGATAGAGTAAGCGTAAATCACAAAGTAATGTTAACCTTTATCTACTTCAGGAGCATTCTCAATCATTGATCAAGCATAGTGGAAGGATAGTGTAAGAAGACATGTTAACCAACAGGAAGTGGTCTCCACTACTTTATGACTTATTTGGTAGGTAATCGCTTCGGAGGGATTGAAATACTTCATAGTTCGAGTAGTCGAAGTCCCAAAGTTACGAATAAGCCGAATACCCGAAGAGAAGGAGCTTCGTTATGGCTAAGCCCATAGTCCTAGCTCCTGGACATGTGAAGGTTATTGAGCAGGGAAGTTTTGATAAGAACTATGGTGGAATTTACTCCAAAAGAATTAAAATACTGTAAAAGGTGGAGTCCCGAAACACCGAAATTCCAAAGTAAACGATAACCATCCATCTCAAATTTTGATTAAGTCATAGTCGTTGGTTTAAGACAGTGGAAGGATAGTGTAAGGATTGAAGCTAGGTCATTGATTTGGTTCCAGGAATCATGCTAACCATCGAATCAACTATTGTGAGAGGTAACCAATTCGGGAAATACAAACTTTACAATATTGGATGTTTGTAAAGGAGAAAATGCCTGAAGGCCAAAGTCTAGAGAACTAGGTTCTAGTCCTCGGTCATGGTTTACGAACACATAAGCTATGAGGCACTGGGAACATCACTTAATTTAATAATATTGTGGTTCTGTGCATATGGTCATATGAAAAATAGATTGAAGGGGCACATGTTACATAAAAAATATCTATAACTAAATGGAATCTTGTGGAGAGACAGATTAGGATCGGGGGATCCTTAAGTGTCAATTTGACTCGGAGAAAATGGCTTGAAGGAAGTGCCCCTGCAGAACTATTTCTGTAACAGTTTAAATGGCCTGACGAGACCATTAAATTGTAGAAACCAAGGATTTTAGTCATAAAAGAATAAATACAAATTAGGTATTTTAATTCATTAGCAAACAATTAATGAATAGGTGCAATGGTTCAAACAAAGGGACACGATGCTTCAATTTCACACCAATTAGAAGAATATATAAAACAAAGAAGTATGGTGAGCAGAGATGTAGTTGAATTTGTTGAATTATATCTATTTATATATAATGGATTGAATGAAGGTTCATTCTATTAGGTTGGTTCCTATTTACAAGGTGGGTCTTGTATGAGGATTGGATTCCTCACATCTCAGTTGGATCTGATATCAACAAGTTGGGACTTGCTATGAGGGTTGGATTCCTCATTTCTTAGTTGGATCTGAGAACTACAAGATGGGTCTTGTAACAGAGAGTTGGGTCTCTCATAGTTGTTTGAAGTTGAAGATATTCAAAT
>SNQJ01S0007629.1:118203-133163 GCA_010110895.2 Picea sitchensis
TCAGTGTCAAGTGTACATTTCAACACATGTGATATATGAATTTGAGGATGTCAGAGAAAAAAAACTTGGAATACTTTAGCTTAATAAATTGATTTTTCCATTGGTTAAATTGCAGTAAAAAATATTGGAAATTTGTTTTTTGTTTTTTAGCATGTGGTTGACAGAACTAAAAGTTCATTTTCTCGAATAAGGATTGATGGCCACACCCATGCCACATTGAGAACAACTGAGAATTGTTCATATATCAGGGGAATTGTTCCACACAACTGAGCAATTTGTAAGAACTATGTGAGAAAACAAGCAAGCAACCAAAGTGATTGCACTAAATTTTGATGGGAAATAAATAACCATGAAGAACAAATGAATGGACATGAGTCAGTTCAGGCTAAGGAGCTAATGATGAGGTGCAGGAATTTTTGCTAGTCTATTTGGTAATTGCAAACAGGAAAATTAATTAGAACAAGAGGTATATTGCTATTGTATGTGAGGCAGATTACACATGAAAGCAAAAGAATATAAGACTTATTTAAATGTTTAATGTCCAAACTATTGGATCTTTAATAAAAGAAATTCAAGTACAAATAACATTACACAATATCCTTATGTAGTGTACAGGTACCATTTGATATTCAACCAATAAACTAAATAGTAACATTTGGCATAATACCATCCATTTAACAATGATAAATTAAATATGCATTGGCAATAACAATTAAAATTACAGTTGCATGAATTCTGATATGTGCACTGGCCTCTGCAAAAATAACACGAACGAAGCATTCCAACAACAATTATGAGGTGATTGTAATGCAGGGATTTGTAGACCAACACTTTCAGAGATATTAACTACTATATATATTAACTACTAGTTTCAGAGAATATAATATATATATGTGTAGATTGTTGTATATGTATACATACAGCAGTGGTGGAGGTAGTTAGTTTCTTGAGATCCTGTACTATGTATGTTCACAATTCTGTTACAAATGTTGTTTGGGTTGTGTGAAAGATACTTTCTTTCACATCTCTTTTCTTCGTTATATTTTTTAAGAGAATTATTGGAAATTTCCCTTTCTGTAATTCTTGTTCCATTAAGGAAAACAAATGTGAGTAGGTGTCAAACAATTGTAGCTACAACATGCAATAGTTTAATACTTGCGTAATATGACTGCAATATATCAATATGCGAAAGTAAAGGACAAAATTGGGTATGGAGAATGGTATCGTTGCCTTGTCATTGTCCATATTTCCATCTTTTATATGGAGAATGTGTTGTGAGCTAACATTTCTCGGGAGTGTGACAACTGGACCAATGGTTTCGATTGGGTAAATGTCTTTGCTGTCTACAAATCGGCTTATCGTTGTGTCTAGTATGAAATGATAGTCTAAGCAGACTGCGAGAAATTTTTCCACAACACTTGTTTCATTAAGTGATATAATCTGATCACAATCACCGCAGTCATATACTATTTTCAACAGTATATTAAAATTTGTAATGGAGATTCCATTACCCAGAAAGATCTTCTCTGCATGTGTCTGGACTAATTGTGCAGGGATAGTCAATGTGATTGTCATCATGGCTTCGTTGTCTGTCATGTCAGCACTCACAATGTGTCTAGTTTTGTTTTCCTTGTCTAAATAGGTGTTGTACACGACCATTATGTCTCTAACGAACACTTGTCCAGTCTGGTGGCTATTCAAGTCTTCTATTGATAGTATACTAGGTGGTGTAACTCTAGTCCTGGTGACACTTTTTGAACAGAAAAAGTAAAGTGAAGGGAAGTTTGTATCCCTACTTGTTTTTTTTATTTTATTTTTTTGCATGGATGTACAAGTAGATGCAGAAGCTGGATGAATTATGTTGGTTAAAGTTTTGTAACCATACTTCTTAACCTGGGGAGCTTGCACTATGACAGGCGCCTCACTTGTGCTTGTTGATACTTCTTGTGAACTGAAAAGCAAGTGTTGTAGATGACATCAACATATTTACCATGGATTAGATGAATAAATAACTAAGGATATTTGTTTCCTAAATGTAGTAGGAGCATAAATTATGAATCTTTACCTTTGGGCTTGTCGTTCTACTGACATTTGCGATGATTGACTACTCATGCTTATGTCGCTTGTCCAACTTTTTTTGATGTAAACAGGTGTACATTGAATATGTAAAAAGAAAATTAATAAGCAATGTATTATATATTTCTTTCACATTGTGGTGAAAGAAAATTTTGA
Organism: Picea sitchensis; assembly: GCA_010110895.2. NCBI lineage: Eukaryota > Viridiplantae > Streptophyta > Pinopsida > Pinales > Pinaceae > Picea > Picea sitchensis. Next base: position 120,436 of record SNQJ01S0007629.1, read on the forward strand.
GACACTATGGTAGAGGTGAGATATGTACATCATAACAGAAGATGAGAACATATATGGAATGTAAAGTGACAATAAATAAATAAGCATGTGAATTATATGTTTTTCACAATCATTATGAATGTACATTAAGAACATGCATTGCTCTGTTGTGGGTGTACCTTTTGGAAGACTGTAGTTCAACTTCCTCTGTTGTGGCACATAAGACTTCATCCTCTTGTTCAATTAGTCTATTTGTTTCAATGTAGCAGTGCAGAAAATATAGTGCACATGAAGGTAAGTTGGTATGTAGGAAGATATGTAGTATCTAAATATAATAAATGAGCTACAAAGCAATAGAATAAAAAATACATACAATAAAATAAGGGTAGAAACATGCACCTTCGTATGTCTTCTTCTACATTGTTGGTTAATACTTCTTCTTCATGTCCAGTCATTCTGTTTTTTTCAATGTAGAAGTGCAGAAAATACAATCGACATGTAGGTAAGTTGGTATGTAGGAAGATATATAGGCACACAATAAATGAGATAAAAAGTAATGGACTAGAAAATAAGGATAGAATCATTTGTATGTCTTCTTCTACATTTCTAGTTAAGGCTTCTTCCTCTTGTCCAATTATTCTATTTGTTTCAATGTGGGAATGCATAGAATACAATGGACATGAAGGTTAGTTGGTATGTAGGGAAAACAAGGAATATGGACATAGAGAAAATGATATTCAAAGGAATAGAGTAAAAGATAGAGTTAGAAGAACGTACCTTTTTTTTTCATCCATGTTTGTGGTTACATTGAGTTTTTTTTGTCCAAAATCTATTACAAACCAGAAAATATTAAGAAATTGGATGGTGGCATTTGAATGATTTATTTTTTTGCGACAAGGTATCCAGATATGCTTTCAGACATAGAATATGAATTTGTAATATGGTTGATGTATATTTCATAATTCAATTACAAGACAAATTGTATCGTAGTCAAACCAGTATGTGTCTAAGATAAAGACTTTGTATTGTTTGGTTTTGTGCAACAAAGTATCCAGATATGCTTTGAGACATGGAAATATGATTTTGTAATATGGTTGATGTATATCTCATAATTCAAGTACAAGAAAAATTGTATCGTGGTCAGACCAATGTGTGTCTAAGATAAAGAATGTGTATTGTGAAATGGGGACATTTGACCATACATGGTCAATAAGTGGGTTTTGTACATGATTTATCTTATCCAAAAGAAAGCAGAGATTGTAATTGCACATGTAGCTTTCCAATTTTTTTGTTCTTGCATTATTTTGTAGCATGTCAACATTGAAGTCTCCTAGAATGATAATGTTTTCATTCATATGTAAATGGTGTAATGCTTTTGGAAGAACAATTACTATGTTTCTAAATGTTGCATGTGGAGCGACATAGAGATTCAATATTGCAATTTGTGATTTATGAAAAATTACTCTTGTTAGTACCATCTCAACATTTTGTTCTTCGAAATGCATATGGTCCAAAATTGTTATATGTTTTTTCACTAATATCATCACTCCATGTGTAGTGTAACTTGATATCCAGTTGAAATTTGGAAATTGCGTGTTTTGCATGCATAATGTCATGTATGTTTCTTGTAAGCACATAACATCAGATGACATTGTGTCATAGTCATTGAGTATATAATTCATATGTGCATTTAGGTTGTGCATGTTAAGTGAGAGAATCGATACAAATGAGTTTGTTTGTATGGATTGGTAATCATATTATAGATTCCATTTTGCATTGGCCTGAAGGCGTTGCATCTCAGTATCGACTTTATGTTTGACCTTGAAGTTATATTTTGTAAGAGCACTTAGAAAATACAAGGACTCTATGTTTATGAAACGGGACAGAGTTGTGTATACAAGTCCATGTATTCCTATTCCAACAGGGTCAAAGGCAATAGTATCAAGTGTTAGGCCTTGTGATCTGTGAATTGTACGTGCACATGCAAGTTGAATTGGAAATTTCTTTTGAATCATTAGTTGACCTGTCTTTGTTGATGTTGATATCAGTTTTGATATTCGCAATACAGGTTTCCAATCGTGCGAAGTGTTTGAATTATATAGATATGCTAACTTGTTGGCTTATCGGTGCCCAATATGTGGGTCATGGAACTTAATCCATAGGACATCAACTTTATCTTTGTTGGTATATTATTTGAGTATCCCATCCGCACCATTGACCAGGCCATCTTGTGAGTCATAGTTGCAAGCATATATTTCAACTAGCATGCCTAATTTCATGACAAGTTGCAAAGGAAACGTGGTTGTATGTTGATGACACGGTACATTGCCAAGGTTGTCCTCTTCCAGGTCAATTGCATTGACGATGATTTCATCACTATGCATGAGTGATAACATGTACTTGTTATGCATTGCAACATCCTTTTCATTGTACAATAGGTAAGGGAAGGTTGGGTCTTTCAGTGTTGGTGGCATGCAACTTGAATATATATATGCCAAGTCATCACATGTTTGGTTGTTTGTCCGCATTCTATTTAGAATTGCAATAAATTTTTCATTTGTTTAACGCATTTTAGTATGCAGTTTGAAGCATTTTATGTTGTCTTTCCAAAATTCATGTGGCATTGTTTGCATGTTGATCGTGGGTTGTTCAAATATCATAGAATATTGTATGGGTTGTGCTTGGTAAAGATCCCCACAAAATACCATATCAATGTTCCCAAAGTATTTGGTTTGGACATGTTTTATGTTTCTCATACGATTGTCAATGGAATATAAGAAGTGACTTCCAATCAAGGAGGCTTCATCTATGAAGACAAGTTTTAGTTCGTCATAAAGATTTGACAAGGTATCTAGCATTTCTTTGCTGAGTGGAAGAAAATGTGACTTGTTAAAAAGCATCAACAGTGCGGAGTGAATTATCGTTCCACCTGCATTATATGTAGCTTTTCTTGTATATTCAAGTATCAGTCCCTTTGGTTTGAGAGGATCACTCGTAGTATTTGAATCATAGATTCGTATAATCATTTGGAATAGTTCTTTCGATGTGAATGTCTTTCCTATTCCTGTGTCGCCTGTAAGGAACAAGTGCATAGGAGTGTGTATGTCTAAGAGTTTCTTCATTGCAATATCCTTTAGGATTGATTGTTTCTCTCTATTCAACAACCATCTAATTCTATAATATTCTTTGTTTTCGATATAGAAAGGATGTTATGTTAATTTAAACCCACGATTGAGACATTTTTTAGAGGCGGGCTCTCGAGGACAAGGAAAATATGCTTGCAAATCATAGGCTTCATGGTGAGTTGTAGTTGTTTTATGCTTGGTTGATGTTTCATCAATATTGAAAGGGTTTTCTGGTTCCTCAAGTAAACTTTCTAAATCACCCCATGTTGGGTTGACATTGTAAGTAAACCTAGCCTCATTGGTTTGTATTGTAGTCTCATAAAAAGTATATGCAACTTCCCATGTAGGCAAGTTATGTTTTAGTGTGCCTTCACTTTGATCGAATGGAATGTACAACAATAGTTCACTCTGCCAAAGTTTTCATAGTCAATGTGTTTGTTGTATTTGACAAAGCATATTACATTTGGTTTTTTTTATTTTTGATATATGTGTACCATTTTTTTTGTAATGTGATACAAATTTTGCAAGGTAGATATTTTTAATGGTAGGTAGATGTTGGAGGTAGTAATTAGTAATAGAGTGACATGTCACATCCTCTGAATTATCAGGCTCTTGTTTCAGCAGGACCGGTGGCTTGAGCATGAATGTGTGTGCGTCGGGCAGAGATGTGTTTATGAAGACATATTTCCTTGAGCTATAGTTCAAAGGCAGGGAAAGTGCGATGTGGGTTGCTTGTTGAGCAGACATTTGGTGAAGATTAATACATGTATTTCCAAGTGTATGTATCATTTTCATAACATCAATTCGACTTTTTTCATGTTCTATGTGTATTCTCTTGAATGCATTTGTCATAGGTTTTTCAACCTTCGTCATGTACGAGGTACAATATGATGTTGCAGCATATGCATTGAGGACATACTGCGCATCTGTATTTGGATTCCACATATCTGGAATGTCCTTGGAGAAACAATTGTTCCAAATATGTGAAGGTTTTCATTTTAGGAAAATTATTGGTTTCTTAAGTGTAGATTGTATAACTTGGATGTACTCATCTTCAATTAGATTTAGTTGCAACAAGAAGTCTTTAAAGGTCATTAAGTCATCAAAGTATTCTTGTTCTAGAAATGTGAACAAAGATTTTTATTTCTCAATCAGAACATTGTCCTCTAAAGTAATTGGTTCAATAATTATTGTCGTTCTCATCAGCGACATAGGGAAGTTGTATATGCAATGTGAATTTTTTCATTTTCTACAACTTCTTGTAAGGTAATGTCTATGAACTTTGGCAATTTCTGGATCCAAATGATTTGTGTTGCATGTTATGTATTTGTCCAGAAACTGCTCGATCTATGAGTTGTTGTCAATCCCATATATCGGTGCATCTTTTATCCATATTAGTGTGTGTTCCTGTTCACTACCTCTATTTTGGAACTCAATAACAAAAAAATAGTCTGATATTCTTTCGAAGAACGTTTCATCATTACATATCAATTGTCTCAAAGCATTTACTCTATGTCTGTAGTAATGAGTACATGTCACTGGGTCTTTTCTTATGAGGTAGTCAATGTCATCATTTTCCAATGTTTCAATTTGTTTTTCCTTTTCATGTTCCTTTATAATGTAGAAAATGTAGTCACCAATGGATTCCAGCGATGCTCTGCACTTGTAAATGTGATGAAAAAATTTGGAGGCCCCAACAGTCGGATCATCGCAAATATAGTTTTCTTGTTTTGTTGCAAGTAGTCAGGGGAGATGGAAATGTTTTTCAAATCTATGTATCCAATATCAGATTTCAGGATTTTCTCCATATTTTCTTTGTACTTGACATCTTTGGCCAATAGATTTCTTCCTCGTAGATGAACTTTTCTTATTTTCACCCATATGCAAGAGAGCACTTTCTCAATTATTATGCACATTGCTTGAAAAACAAATTTGTTGTGTGATAGGAGAAGTCACCGCTTGAATGTATAAATTCCCATTGTAGTATTTTTTCATAGTTGAATCATTCTATGATGTCATTGCCACGCAGGTATCCATAGAACAATGTTGGGATGTTCATTTCCTCTGCGAATTTTCCATTGAAAATCCCAAATGGACGTTTTCCTTTAGCAGGTGCGATTTCGATGATATTGTCTTGCAAGTCATGAATGCGTTGCAACTCAATGAATCCATGTATCAATGTTTCAGTAGGTCTTTCATTCTCCGATTCATCATCTATATCAATTTCACTAGTAGTGGCAAAAGTTTGTGTAGAGTTCTCATTTCCTTGTTCAAGAACATGGTTCCAACCCTCATTTATAAACATGTTTTGTGCCTGGTATAGTGTTCTGGAACACAATTATTTCAATGCTTTCATGATAATGTGCACATGCACTCTACATGCTTGGTATGCATTCTTGTATTGTAGACATCTTTTGAGTGCTACAGCAATTGTCATTGTTTGAATTGTGGCAGTACTTTTTGCACAACATCTAGTTGGATAGACACGTTAATAATTGATCATGATGAGCCCATTTAGGATCGTTTATAGCCCCAGGGTCTGATTTGTGTAAATGAAATTTGTAGAGACGCAAACCTCTCCTCAAGTTCTGTAAGTGTACTTACATATGGTAGCGATGTGTTACAACTTATTTGGTCAGGCATTGCAAATTGTCGCAGTTTTCCATTTTGAAGTGACCTCTTGCATGGGAGACATATTTTTCTAGTGGAGAATGTTATGTTATTTAGTGTCAATCTGACGTATTATTTTTGCAATTCAGGGTTGAAACACTTAATGTTCTTTGCGAAATTCAATTCCTCACAAATTGCACATGCAATGCCAGGGGTGTCTTCAATTTTCTTCACATATATTTTCTTTGCATCTCTTTTTACTAGACGGAAATGCGTCAAAGTTGTTTGTTGGTTTTCAATGTTAGAATTGCGTAGTGTTTGCTTCAATCTATGATATGTGATTTTTCCCCCTCGATCAATATCATGACTACTTTGGGATATGTAGTTGCATTTGTTTCTTTCATGTATGTGTTTTTTCAACATGTGGTAAGTTAGCTTATGGTTGTCACTTGAAACCGGTCTCACTTGTGGATAGGCCAGGTCAAAGATGGAACCGACATGTGTTAAGAGCACAACTTCCTCAACATGTTGATGATTCAAATCATGATGGTGTTTTTCACCGACCATTTGATGTTTGTGTTAAGTAGGAATTTTGTCAATGCGTCTGTGTTGTGCACACACAACCTTTTTCAGGTTGTAATATGTGAGTTTTTGTTTTAGGCTTGGGCTCTCTATCATCTCATGATGATCGTTCATACATTTTAGACGTTTAGAAGGAGGTGCACTAATGTATTCATGTCTTGCACGTATGACCTTTTTCAAGTTGTGATAAGTTAGTCTACGTTCTTTTCTTAATCTCTCTACGACTTGATGAGATCTGGGATGATTTTCATCATGACTAGATAGCATGCAACACTTATGTAGACTCGATGCAGTTTGGTTCGCATTAACAGTGAACCTTGAACTGAAATTATTTCTTATCAAAGTTTGATAGTGAATGTGTGGCGTATCTATTTTGAATGATATGATGTCAATTGTTTTATTCTAGTTTGACTCAATAGAGTGGAAATGGACAGAACCATCTGCAAGGGTTTACCAAACCTAGATATTTACTCTGAATACGATAGATGTCCACTGTAAACAAAATTCCCCACCTTCTATATTTCCTTTTTCATATGGCATTGCCATGTTTCTAAGATATTTTTTGCAACTTCCAAGTGTTGGCATACTTTGAATGAGATCAGTTGGAAGGTGTTGATGCAAGCAGGCAAGTGCATGTTGACTGCCACTTATAATTTCATTGCAGAAGTATTGCTCAATGTAAAGGCACAACGAGTGGACGTCAAAATCCATTGCGACCAAATGGAAAATTGCATTGAACAAACTATCTCCACAATTCGATGTAATAGTTGTTGATATCTCTAATCCATGAGCGTGCATGTTATCCATAATTTGGTTGCAATGTGATTGAAGTTCTTCGCAAATGAGGGACAAGTAAATATTAGATCCTCCAAGACTGCATATAGATAATTGTTTATAGAGCAACGGTTCGTAATGACCACTGAGAGGATTGGCATCATGGAAAAAGATGCAATATGGATCTCTAGATGCATTTTTGTTGAATAATAGATATCTTGTCTTTCTTGTTAATGACCAAATTCCAATTGATATATTTATCCACATAGATAGACACCGTATACAAAATCTATCTCCCCAAAGTCCTCTCTCATGTGGAGGTAGGGTTGCAGATGCAGATAATCGCATCTTTGAAATATACGTACTGGCATCATGAATCCCATGCAACTGATAAAGAAAATCATATGCTAATTCGTATTGATATGACTCTAATGCCTCAAGGTTTCCATTGTCTAAAATTTCCAATAAATGATCTATTAGTCTATTGCGTAGCTCAGTCGAGGAATTTCGGAAGTGAAATAGGACTTGAAATGCATCAAAGAGGAAATCTCCTTTAGTATATGAAAATGCATCTAATCTGAAAATGTCATTGTTACGAAGTACTTGGTTGATGTTGTCATGTATAGTGGAGGCTGCATCTATTTGATATCACTCAACATCTATTACTTCTTCCATCTTTTAAATTATGATTTTCAATATGTTTCTTAGTTATGTGCAGAAAGTATGCAAATAACAGAAAAGATAAGTATAAGTTCATGAGTGCACACCCAATTTGTTATGTCTTCTTCAACTTTGTTTGCCCCAACTTCAGTACTCTGTAGGTGTTGTAGCATATGACAAAGAAGCAACACAATAGTTAGTGTTTGAGTATATAGAAGAGATAATGGAAAAAAAAAGTATTATAAACCAACATATTGTTCAATATAAAGATTGAAATACGTAAAAAGTCCAAACTTTCCAATGTAAGCTCATAATACAAAACCTGCATAGATATGGGATTGTCATTGTTTACAGAGTTTACATGACTTCAATTCATTTACACGACAACAATGACAGTCCATTTAGAGTGTACAAATAACACCAACTACCGATATTGAAATGAGAAAATATTACTGCTAAGGATGACAAGAAACAGCAAGCAAGTAACAAGGACAGATTGTAAAAGCAAAGCCAGTGGGGCATTGCAGCATAAAATGTGGAAGCCAGGAGAAGTGCAAGCAACAACAAAGCAGCAACAAAATAGAGAAGCAAATGGAGCAAGTGGAAGGCTTCAGTACAAAGTTTGGGACCTTGGAGGGTTTTCATCAACATGTGAAACACATGATCGGGAGATCATGAATATTTTCAACCTTGGGAGTCTGATGCATGAGCATCCTGCTTCCAAATTATTGTACAATTTTCTAGATTAGGAGGTCTTGTGTTTTCAAAGGAGTTGGTTCCCAAAGTCTTGATTTATTTGTAATTTTCTATGTTTTGAGTGGTTTGAATGAGAAATATGTGTGTGAGGATATAATTGTAAATTTTCTCGAATATGTGAGAAAATGAGTGATATTGAGCTTGTGAAGATATCATGAGGATCTTAGGGATTAGGAGATCCTAGATTAGGGATTTAGCTAAGTGAAAAGTGGATCAAAGAGGATCCTTAGGAATCTGTTGAGGATTTGTTGGATCTAAACTAGAAACAATTCAAAATTATTCGGTATATTATTGTAAGCCTTAGAAGCATAGAGGGATCTATAAAAACATAGAAGATTAGGCTAGACAACGAGGGAGTGGCCAATGAATGTAAAACAGGCCAAGAGAGGAAAAAAACCTATTGCAAGTGATCTAGATCTGAGAAGGCTTTTAGGCCTCATGTAATCTATAAACTTGTACATTATTGTGTTAATGAGAAATTGAACACTTTGTGTCGAGTGTTATCCCATCTGAACATGTATATTGAGATTGAGAAACCATTTGTTCAAGGAACTTTCATTGAGGATGTTAGGACCTTAATCAATTATGAAGTGTATTTCTTTGTGCATGTAGATAAGACTGTGAAATTAATGGTGTAGGATTCATGTGCAGGGTCGAGAGGGAGAACTTGGAGAGGAGGCCTGGTGAAAGTCATGTTCTAAATGAGATCGGAAAAGACTACTCTAGTGATCATCGATCATGAGAAGGATAGATGATCCTATGGAACAGGGTTTCACAATCACAGAGTAAGTTACAGTAATCGTGCGATCGCGTCATCAACGAAGGATGGTCGTTAGATAAAAATCATGTAAGGAAGAGAAGGGATGAACGTCAACCATACATCGTCCAATTTGAGAGTTCTACAGACCGTCGGATCATGAGAAAGGAGTAGACTAATAACCAATGAACACCAACTGTCAGATATGGAGGTAGAGGAAGGAGGATCATCAAGTCAATGACTGATTAAGTCGTGACAGTCATATCACACTGAAGACAGATCGATAGATGGGAACCGTTGTGGATATCGGAGGATAAGTTAACGTTCGTTCAGCTCCAAGTTCCGCAATAGCATTGGACTGTCGATCTTCGATGATTGGCGAATTAACGTCTCACATCAGTTCTGTTACCAGCGAGCATTTCCATTGCGGAGATCGGGAGGAAGGTTAAATTTTGAGTTGTTCGAGGTTTCGCAATCCATTACAACTGTTGGATCCATGTCGGTTCGATCTACACCATTGATTAGTTCCTGAAAGAGTAGGACGTGGTTATAGCACCTAGACACTGGAGCTGAAAGGATAGCACCTGAAAGGAATAGAGCCGAGGTCACATCTCTCGGTTGCATGGAGGAAAAACAGAGTTCCTTCGGATAGTTGAGGAAACAGAGTTAGCGCCTCTGTATTAACCACCTGGTGACAGGGATTGGTTCTATGGAAAATAAGGCCAACAGATAATCAAACAAAATTGTGTGAGAAGATATCTGGAGTCCCAAAGCACAGAACTAATCCTATCTGTCCATAGACGGGGGGACATGTGGCACTAGATCACGTAATCCAGAGACCGAGCACTCTGGAGGAATAGAGGTAAACCTTGGTGTGGGTCAAGAACTCCTGAAGGCTAGAGTTAGTCTTGGTCATTTCTCAACAAAGGGACATGTGGAGGGTGTATCTTTCCTCTGTTAAATCCATCATTTGGAGGTTGTGCAGATTTGCAACAAGAAGACGCTCAAAGTCCCGAATCTTGGAGTGGATCTGGGTCGTCCGTTGTTGAGGACACATGTTAGGAGATCTCGGAGTCTAGAGACTTGGCACTCCGGAAGATTTGGGGTGTTGTGTAGTGGAAGGCTCTGAAGTCCCGGAGCTCAGAGTAAGCATAAGTCGTGGATTTGTGACACAAAGACAATCATCCAATATACAAATTCAGTGTTTGGTACTTCACGGGTTTGGAGTATTGGAGCAAGGAGCACTCTCGAAGGCCGGAGTCCCAGAGAATATCTCGACTGTTGGTTGGTCGAGGATTTTGGATTGTTGATCTTTGTCCTTCGGAGGCTCACCAATTCGGTGCTTCGGGGGATTGGAAGTTTGGGGTTGTGAGAACCTTCGAAGTCCGGAGGCCCGAAATAGATCTACATCGTAGATGAGTGGAGAAGTGTGAGTTGTTGGATCCCCGAGTGGTCCAAAGGTTCGACACTCCAGGAGTATAGCAGTGTTGGATCAGGAAAATTCATCAAAGCCCAAAATTTTGGAGTTCATAGTGAACCGTAGATCTCGACATTCATCGAGGACCTTCGTAGTTTCGATGCCATCATTCGAAATATCAAAGTGGTGGTATACACATATTACTTTTACCAAAGTTTTGAAAATTCTATATTCCAATATCTTGTGAGGGATAGGATATAAGCGAAATGCATTCTTCATATAACCATGCAATGATTGATATGATGTGTGTGCCCCACATACAGAGACATCAACTCAATACTTAGTGGAAAGTTGTGCAGACATGACACTTGACACTTGACACTTGACACTTGTAGAGAGCAGTGTTCACACTTGTACATAGTAATGACACTTGCATTTTACCCGACCATCCTTGACCACATTGCTCACACTTGTACATAGCAGCGACACTTGAATTTTACCCGGCCATCCCTGAGCACATACTAAATGTGTTGCTAGACACTTTCGTTGCAAAGATGATGGCATCCATCAATTTAAAAGTTTTTCCATTGTGACACAACCAACATCTCGCTCAGTTACAAAAGAACAAATAACATGAAAATTAAACATTGTAACCTGTGAATTTCTTGGGAGTTGGATAGTTTTATTTATGAGTTTCCACCAATGTAGAGAGATATAAGACATGTGATGTAGTGAGCTAGAGAGATCTGAGACATGGGGTTGTGAGAGATCAAAGTAATCATACAGAGCACTAGGCTTCAATTCAAAAAGAAAGTTTGGAGCTTTAAGTTTTTGTTATTCCCAGTATAAGAAACACGTCTAGGTACGTCATCACCCTCGACTCTGCCATCCACATGCATACACAACAATTTAAGGAAATTATATATGCCACTAAATGTATATTGTGAATAGAGGTTTGAACTATTTGGACTGCTCACTCCTTGACTCTCAAAGAAATGATATGCATGTTATCATTTATAGAACTATTGATGATATTGGCTTGTTAGAAAAAAAAATTACATCATGTTGAATGCACACCCAATGTTGTGAGAAGAATATAGATTCTCAGAGAAGCTAGCAATTTTTATGTTAGGGTACTTTGGCGTACATATTTATGTAAACTAAAATCAACAGTTCAACAAGAAATCAACAATTAAATCGATGGACGCCCAGGAGGTTGATGTAAACAAAGTTTGAGAACTGTATTTTTTATACCTTTACAGTTCTCCTACGACTATGAAGCTTAGATTTTGGCTCTATAATTGCATCACTATTAGCTTAGGTGATTTTGGTTTTTTTTAGATTTTAATCACTACAAAATCCAAGTACAACAACCCGTATAAAAATTGCACTGAAAAAAGGTCTTATTTTCGGCATTGCAGTGCCCATGGTTAATTTCAAAATTATAATGTCATAGTTTGGTGCTAGAATTATTCTAACAGTTAGTTATAGGAATCGGGTTAAAAAGGAATTCTTTCTACAGAGATAATTTCAAATAGAAATTATATCTGAAGTCATTGTGCATAGGCTGCTCAAATTGAAATTGCCAAGCAATATTTGTGGCATTTGTAGAGGTCCTGGAAATGTGGTTGTCCTTTAATCAGGCACTTCATGCCTTGTATCCAATGTCCCGAAACTTACGCTATACTTCGATTTGGCATTGATTAGTGGCTCTAACTGATCTCATGGTTATGGTTACTCCTGAAAACTATCTCAAACATGATTCTTCCTTGAATCTTTTGGAGTTTTTGTTGGATTACTGAGAGGGGGGGTGAATCAGTAATAACGTAATTATAATCATTTTCTTCAAATGTTATATCAATGTAGAATTACTATCCAATAATGAGCAGTAATAAATAAACAATCACACACATACACAATACACCAGTGTTTTACATGGAAACCCAAATCAGGAGAAAATCACGGAATGCTTTTTCTTATATGTCTTGAAAAATTACATTCATTGGAAACACCAACTTCCTTTGTTTTCTAGCTACAACTGGAAGGAGGCTCCAACCCCCTAGTTTCT
>SNQJ01S0007629.1:133173-145105 GCA_010110895.2 Picea sitchensis
GAAGTTACAGCAGGTTTTGTTGTAGGTTGTATCCCTTCATTTGCTGGATAATAATAAAGGAAGGACCTGGAAATTTCTCTAGTGGATGTAGCCCACACTGGGTGAACCATGTAAATCTATGTCTCTCTTGTACTGTGTGTCTTCTATGTTTTGTTTCTGCATTTGTTTTATTTTATTGCTCCACGGTCCTATTTTTCTAACAAAAAATTCACTTTTCTTCATCTCGTTATTCCACAATTAAGCATGGCTTCTCTTACTCCACAAAGCATCATCTCGTGAGGGATTTCACCATAAGGGGACCACTTTGGAGTTCATCCATATTTACTTCTTATCAACCATGAAAAAACAATAATAAGTCATATTTACATCAAAAACTATTGGGTCCATTACCCAAACCTTTGTGCTACAGGTCTTTCTTCAAGGGTTGACATCAATGACAACCAACCTTAATCAATAGTTTTTGTGTGGGGATTTCGATCCCAGTAGCATTTCTGCAATGTGCTCTCCCTTTTGAGCTTCAAATAATGTCCTTCCTTCTAAGATTGAATCTCTACATACTGTTTGACATTTTCATTCTCTGCTAATTGTTTGACATAATCTCTGCATATACTTATTTGACATAAACTATGCATACTGTCATACTTTTGACATCAATGACAATAACAAGTTATTGAGTCCAATACTTTGTCTGTAGTATAACCTGATGGTACAAATTCTCATGCCTAACTTAAATATTTTCTCTTTATTAACTCAAATTCTCATTGTTAATATCTTATACCACGTTTCTCATTGTAGTGTATCTTCACTAGTATTCATATAGATGCTCTTTCTTCAAAAGTGATGGACTTTAGAGGTAGGAAAAAGGTGCACTGTTTGGTACAACCAAACTATCATAAAGAATGGAAAGTTTTCCTCATTTACTTTCTTATTTCTTCACACAATGCCTTCATTTAAACTTAAATTTTACTCTAGCATCTATAAATCGGTGTTTATCCAATCTTAAGACATCTTAAATTGAGAACATATCCATTTACATTTTGTTTGGCAGGATGTTGGAGACTTTGCAGAGGTGGAAGGAAATATGGGAAAGTTGCAAGAATCCAAAAACAAAACTTGTGCAGATCTGAACTTCTGCAAAAACTATGGTAATTTAATTGACGAGAGAAATAACTTTTGCAGAAAATATGGTAGTTTAAATTGACCAGAGAAATATTACATCTACTATAGATAGACTTTCATGGATTTTTTTCGTCCTATGTTATGTTGTTGTTGGCCTGGATATTAAGTACTAAAAAACGTAGATTTTACAGTTGCAACTTATAAATATGCATATCTTAAATAAGCATAATCACCATTGAGTTGAGTCAAGAACTCCCAAAGGGCCGGGGTCCGGAGAAAATCTCGGTCGTTGAACATAGAGGACACGTGGCACTAGATCTAGAAGTCTAGAGACTTGGCACTCTAGAGGAAATCAAAGTGTATATTTTTTAGAACTCATGGAGGCTCGAAGGTCAGAGTTAATCCTAGTCCTCCAATCGAGGGGGACACGTGGACGAAGGATCTGCCACTTTGTTAGTTCAGAGTTTGGAGGAGGCAGAGTGTTTGGTTGGAAAGTTCACAAAGGCCCGAAGGCTGCAGTTCATCTTGTTCGTTCATTTGAGAGGACATGTGGAGGTTTTTCGCGTCACTTGGAAGTTCGATGCTCCAGAGGATTGGTGGTGTTATGCATCAAGGACTCTCGAAGGCAAGAGTCCTGGAGAATCCTAGCTGTTGGATGATGGGAGATCGTGCACCGTAGATTTGAGCTCTTTGGAGGTTCTCCAGTTTGATGCTCCAGGATATTTTTGGAGAAGTGTTGTGAGAAGTCCTGAAGCCCTTTTTCATGGCTCTAAAACTATCTGCTACTTGTAATTGCCTCCATCTCTACATCATGCCTTATTCATGAGCTTGAACCCTGCATTATATAGATATAGAGTATGCATAATTTAATTATCTGCTACTTGTAACATACATACAAATTATACCTGTTAAAAAATGGAGGGCGTGGAGATACCATATTTAAAGGGGCTGGTGAAGAAATCGAAGATAATATGTCATGTTTATTGACTTAGATTTTCTTTTATGTATTATGATTATGTTGTATGCATGTGTCAATTGCATGACTTGTCACAGTAAATTAAATTGTTGTGAGATATAATATAAATATTTAGAAATTTCCGGTGCTTTCTGGGCATTTGTTTCTTTCTTGGGCATGCCATCCCCCATCCTTTGGCTTTATATGGCTTCTTCCCTACTTCCTTTTTTAGATACAACCCCCTCCATTTATTTTTGGGTTGGGCATAGATGATGTTTTTCCATATGTTTTTTCCAGATAGTTGGACTTCACCATAAAGAATAAACTTCGAAGCCATAGGAGATCCATATTTTTGGTTTATACCTTTGACCTGTTACCTATGACTTGAGCAACGAGGAATTGAGAACGGATCCAACTTTGTATTCAAATTGTTTCAACTGTTTTTGGAAGCCACCTACTCCAGATCATAAGCCACAAGTGCATTCTCTAGATTACATGTATGCTTATTGTAACCGTTATTTCACATTACAAAAGATATGAATGTGATTGAATATAGAATGATAGGACCGATGAAACACCTTCGTCGAACCCCAGACATATCCTTCAATAAGAGCTATCATAACCTATCATAAAAAGGGCTAATGCTTCAATAAGAGTTATCAAAACCTATCATAAAAAGGGATAATGCTTCCAGACATAATATCTCGCTCAACTAGCCATTAAATTATTTTTAGGTATACGAACTACATTAAATTCTTTTTTGGTATATGAAATGTTGTTGATTCCAACATTCGACACACTTATTATTGTTCAACCATTCTTGTTCTGGGTAGAAACAAATTATAGCACTTGCAATTCGTAAATATCTATATGATAAATGACATCCTACTTAAAACTTTGCACTTGCAATTCACAATTATCTATATGATAAATTACATCCTACTGATAAATTTGCTCTTGCAACTCATAAATATCTATATGATAAATGACATCCCACTAATGAATTGCATGCATGTGAAGTCTGTACCTCAAGGATTGAAGTGTGTTCACGGTCTGCAACTTTCAAACAATACACAGATTCATAATAAGCAGTGAGAAGATGGCATATTGGAGGAACCTCTGTGCAAAGGTGGGAAACACACAGAGAAAATATAGAAAGTGTATTATCAACACAACATAAAGAGAAAATATAGAAAGTGTATTATCAGAACAACACACAGATTCAGAATAAGCAATGAGAAGATGGTAGATTGGAGGAACCTATGTGCAAAGGTGGGAAACACATAGAGAAAATATAACAAGTGTATTATCAATACAACACAGACACATTTAGAATAAGAAATGAGCATATGGTAGATTGGAAGAACCCATGTGCAAAGGTGGGCAACACACAGAAAACATATAGCAAGCGTATAATCAGTATAGTAGTGGAAAACTTAGATGCTAGAGAATGGCGGTGGAGAATGTTGCCAAGCCTCACCACATACACAAATCTAGACAGTGCATAATGCCGCCAAAATAGTTGTTTTCAAATCCAAAGGCGACACATGGAAAGATGGCTATTCAAATGTATTTAATGAACTGTTATAATTTCATTTAATAGATGATAAATGAATTTAATGCATGTAAGATAGGGTTAGATTAAATGTGCCTTGCACACTATTGATTCTTCTGCATCTAGAGTGGGTTTTTTCATAATCAAAGGTTGTCTCTTTCATGGTTGTGACCTTCGATTCATGGGCAGGTGGCTGGTGGAAAGAAAGAGGCAGTACTAAGGCAATGGCACATGACAAGAAGCAAGTAGTGGCTCAACATTTTCGAAGGAGCCTTTTGTCAGTAGTAAATTTAAAGCACTGACATAAGTAGTGGCTCAACATTTTCGAAGGAGTGTTTTGTCAGTAGTTTTAAAGCACTGACATTGACATAGAGGTGAAATAAATTTACAATCCAAACAAACTTAGGTTATATACTATATAACAATGTAAACTTGCATTATGTTGACTAGGAACTTTAGGTTATAAATTTTAAGAATGAAAAATAACATTATCTCGACAATAAAACTCCAAATGTGTGAGCCAATAGCATTTCTTATAAAAGTAATTTAAATATTGTAAAAAATTCATAATTTTGTTTTTACTATGTACAACATTGAAGAATGGAAAATTATCTTTAAGTCAAAGGTTAAGTAATACATGGTCAACCATGAATCCATTGCAGAGACTAAAAACTCTTAAGCTAAATGTTTTTGCATCAACAATACTAAATGTTTTCATTTGTTTTTTCTTTATTCTTATCATTTTCTTCTTGCATAAACAATAATGCTATTGCTCTTTATTTTATATATTGTCAAAAACTATTAATTGTCTGTGCATTTAATTATATTAAGTTTTAATGTGCTTCCATGCAACCCTTATTAAGTGATAGCTATAACCCACACATTTGTTTTTTAATCAAGTTTTTTTAATGACACTCATGCCTATAACATATTTAGAATATTTAAATATTGACATTTTTATTATTTTTTATTATTTTTATTTTTTATATAATAAAATTATAGTATTATTTGAAATGCATTTTATTTACATAGTGTAACATGAAGTATGAGATTTTCCATGTGAATGTTTGGTCTCTGTGTCAAAGAAAAGGATAAGGTATACAAATTTATGTCAATCACAATTATCTAAGTTGTAACATTGAATTAAAAAGAAAACGCCCTCATATTCTATTTGCTCAATATTTTTGGGACATGGAGGGCCTTATAACAATGGGGTTAATTATCTTTCCTCGATATTTTTGGGACATGGAGGGCCTTATAACAATGGGGTTAATTATCTTTGCTCAATGTTTTTGGGACATGGAGGGCCTTATAACAATGGGGTTACATGTAAAACATGATGTGAATAAAAAAACATTGTGGTTAAGCAATGAAAGATGATGGGAATAAAGAAGATGTCGTCGAAAAAAGAAAATGCATGATTGCTCGAAGAAGAAAGGACTGCAAAATTTCTCAAAGAAGAAAGAAGATTGCAGGAAGAAGTAAGGAACATGACTGTACAAAGTAGGAAAAGGAATAATCGAGACTGAAGATGCCAGAAAAAAGAAAAGAAAATGCATGCCTTCATAGAAGAAAAAGGATGAAGGAGGAGAAAAATATGATGACGAGAACAGACTGGAAATTGATAATGAAAGAAATATGTTCCTGGTGCCGACAAGATTAGCATGAAGAACAAGTTTTCCTGAGTGGTGCCCACTACCCAGTGTTTTTTTTTAGGTTTGCCATCAAAGTGAAAGAAGATTGACGTAAGATATAAAGTTTTGAACACAATCACAAAATCTAAGTTGTTGAATTGAATTTAATGCTTAATAAAGAGAAAATGTCTTAAAATGTTACTCGGTCTAAGGATATGGATGGCCTTGTGATACTGTGTGTGACCGGTGAGGGATGAAGATTTGAATAAAAGAAGATTATGCTCAGAAAAAAAAAAGAAAATGCGTAACAGTACAAAGAAGAAAAGGAATAATCGAAAGAGAAGAGGGAAGAAAAAAGAAAATGCTTGCCTTCGAAGTAAAGAAAAAGGATGAAGGATAAGAAGAAGAGGATAGGAGACAGATGAGTACATTGATTGTGTAAGTTGTTGTTCATCATTTGTAGAGGAATTTTGATAATGGAAGAAGTCCAGAAAATTTTGAGTAACTTCCTGCTGGCCTTCCAAGTTAGTCTTGGGTTATGGCAATTCGTGAAGCTCACCCCAGTGGGGGGGCTTGTACAAGGAGTAATGGGATGGTTGTTGTCGTTGTTGCCCTTCTGTCTGTCCTTAGATTATGCATTATTGCAGCATTTCCCAGGCCAGGTCTTCAAGAGAGTTGTTTGCTTTGTACTACCCAAAGCTCCTTGGGAAGTACATGATGTGTTGTTGGACGTGCCACGTGGTGGGATATCTGAGATTTTCAAAATGTCCTACTTGGGCAATCGTTTCCAACTAGAAAGAAGAGACGGGAGCAAGTTGTTCAGGTAGTCTAGTTGTTGGGCAAAATGATATAAATTTCTAAAATGACACCCATGCCAAAAACTGTAGATGGAATAACAGGTAGTCTAGAAGCATGTTGCACCTATGCCAAAACTGAAGCATATTGTGCATGGACTAATCCTAAAACAGGTCTATGGTAACAATTTTCTTTGCAGGCAATCTATATTTCATTATTGGTGCTAGCTTGTGAGTCACATTGGAATTTGTGATGCAGAGGAAAAATGTGAATAACATCTTGCTGAACATAAGTTGCAAAACTTTATGCGTATTTTGATTGGGTAGAACAGATAGAAATAGATCAGATAAATTTTGGACATAAGTCACAAAACACCTTTTTTTTTTGGTTCAGCCAATATGCAGTATGACATTGTCCTCATTTAATGTAAATTTTCTATGCACGCAAAAGTCACGTAGCATGTACATAGTGTTTGCCTTTTTTGTAAGTATATTTCATATGGAAATTTCATCAAGCCAAGAAGCACATCTTGTAATACAGGTAGTCTAATTGTACAATGTACAATTTTGTTGTTGAGGGTTCGGATAACAACGTTGAGGAAATGTCTATATATGTAAGGGCATCTCTTACTGCAACGCAGATAGTTAATTGTGCCATCATTTATGAACGCAGAGGCAGAAGCATGAGAGTTAAATATGGCACATCCAGGCTCAAAGGGGGTCCAGTATGCATTTATTGCTGCCAAAACACCTTCAACCTGCATACGTGAGCATAGTAGTTAATATATCAAAGAATATAATATATATATGTGTACAACAAAATATGTGCACGTAAATTGTTAAAGGAAAAATTATGTGTAGATTGTTGTATATGTATACATATAACAGTGGTGGAGGTAGTTAGTTTCTTGAGATCCTGTACTATGTTTGTTCACAATTATGTTACAAATGTTGCTTGGGTTGTGCAAAAGATCCTTTCTTTCACATCTCTTTTCTTCGTTATATTTTTGAAGAGCATTATTGGATATTTTCCTTTCCATAATTATTGTTCCATTGAGGAAAACAAATGTGCGTAGGTGTCTAACAATTGTAGCTGCAACATGCAACAGTTTAATACTTTTGTAAGATGACTACAATATATCAATATGTGAAAGTAAAGGACAAAACTGGGTATGGAGAATGGTATCGTTGCCTTTTCGTTATCCGTATTGCCATCTTTTATATGGAGAATGTGTTGTGAGCCAACTTTTCCTGTGAGTGTGATAGTTGCACCAATGGTTCTGATTGGGTAAATGTCTTTGATGTCTACAAATCAATTGATCATTGTGTCAGGTATGAAATGGTAGTCTGAGCAGACTGCGAGAACTTTTTCCACAACACTTGTTTCATTAAGCGATATAATCTGATCACAATCACCGCGGTCATATACTATTTTCGACAATATATTAAAATTTGTAATTAAGATCCTATTACCAAGAAATATCTTCTTTGCATGTGTTTGGACTAATTATGTAGGGATAGTCAGTGTGACTGTCATCATGGCTTCGTTGTCTATCATGTCAGCACACACAATGTGTCTAGTTTTGTTTTCCTTGTCTAAATAGGTGTTGTAGATGACCATTATGTCTCTGACGAACACTTGTCCAATCCGATGGCTATTCAAGTCTTCTATTGATAGTATATTGGGTGGTGTAACTCTAGTCTTGGTGACATTTTTTGAACACAAAAAGTAAAGTGAAGGGGTTTGTATCCCTACTTTTTTTTTTGCATGGATGTACAAGTAGATGCATAAGTTGGATGAATTATGTTGGTTAAGGTTTTGTAACGATACCTCTTAACCTGGGGAGCTTGCACTGTGATAGGCGCCTCACTTGTGCTTGATGATACTTCTTGTGAACTGAAAAGAAAGTGTTGTAGATGACATCGACATATTTACCATGGCATAGATGAATAAATAACTGAGGATATTTGTTTCCTAAATGTAGTAGGATCATAAATTATGAATCTTTACCTTTGGGCTTATCATTCTGCTGATATTTGCAACAATTGACTACTCATGCTTATGTTGCTTGTCCAACTTTTTTTTATGTAAACAGGTGTACATTGAATATGTAAAAAGAAACTTAATTTGCAATTTATTATATATTTCTTTCACATTGTGGGGAAATAAAATGTTGAGACACTATGGTAGAGGTGAGAGATGTACATCATAACAGAAGACAAGAACATATATGGAATGTAAAGTGACAATAACTAAGTAAGCATGCGAATTATATGTTTTTCACAATCATCATGAATGTGCATTAAGCACATGCATTTCTCTGTTGTGGGTGTACCTTTTGGAAGACTGTAGTTTAGCTTCCTCTGTTGTGGCACATAAGACTTCATCCTCTTGTTCAATTAGTCTATTTGTTTCAATGTAGCAGTGTAGAAAATATAGTGCACATGAAGGTAAGTTGGTATGTAGGAAGATATGTAGTATCTACATATAATAAATGAGCTACAAAGAAGTAGAATAAAAAATACATAAAATAAAATAAGGGTAGAAACATGCACCTTCGTATGTATTCTTGTACATTATTGGTTAATACTTCTTCTTCATGTCTAGTCATTATGTTTTTTTCAATGTAGAAGTGTAGAAAATACAATCGATACATAGGTAAGTTGGTATGCAGGAAGATATATAGACACACAATAAATGAGATACAAAGTAATGGACTAGAAAATAAGGATAGAATCATGCACCTTTGTATGTCTTCTTCTACATTTTTGGTCAAGGCTTCTTCCTCTTGTCTAGTTATTCTATTTGTTTCAATGTGGGAATGCACAAAATACAATGGACATGAAGGTCAGTTGGTATGTAGGGAAAACAAGGAATATGTACATAGAGAAAATGAAATTCAAAGGAATAGAGTAAAAGATAGAGTTAGAAGCATGTACCTTTTTTTTTTTCATCCATGTTTGTGGTTATGTTGAGTTTTTTCTGTCCAAAATCTATTACAGACTAGAAAATATTAAGAAATTGGATGGTGGCATTTGAATGATTTCTTTTTGTGCGGCAAGGTATCCAGATATGCTTTCAGACATGGAAATATGGATTTGTAATATAGTTGATGTATATTTCAGAATTCAAGTACAAGACAAAATGTATCGTAGTCAAACCAATATGTGTCTAATATAAAGACTTTGTATCGTTTGGTTTTGTGCAACAAAGTATCCAGATATTCTTTGAGATATGGAAATATGATTTTGTAATATGGTTGATGTATATCTCATAATTCAAGTACAAGACAAATTGCATCATGGTCAGACCAATATGTGTCTAAGATAAAGACTTTGTATTGTGCAATGGGGACATTTGACCATACATGGTCCATAAGCGGGTTTTGTACATGGTTTATCTTATCCAAAAGAAAGCGGAGATTGTAATTGCACATGTAGTTTTCCAATTTTTGCACATGTTCTTGCATTATTTTGTAGCATGTCAACATCAAAGTCTCCTAGAATGATAATGCTTGCATTCATATGTAAATGGTGTAATGATTTTGGAAGAACAATTACTATGTTTCTAAATGTTTCATGTGGAGCGGCATAGAGATTCAATATTGCAATTTGTGATTTATGAAAAATTACTCTTGTTAGTACCATCTCAACATTTTGTTCTTCAAAATACATATGGTCCAAAATTGCTATATGTTTTTTCACTAATATCATCACTCCATGTGTAATGTAACTTGATATGCAGTTGAAATTTGGAAATTGTGTGTTTTGCATGCATAATGTCATGTATGTTTCTTGTAAGAATAGAACATCAAATTTCATTGTGTCATAGTCATTGAGTATATCATTCATATGTGCATTTAGGTTGTGCGTGTTAAGTGAGAGAATCGATACAGATGAGTTTGTTTGTATGTATTGGTAATCATATTCTAGATTCCATTTTGCACTGGTCTGAAGGCGTTGCATCTCAGTATTGACTTTATGTTTGACCTTGAAGTTATATTTTGTAAGAGCGCTTAGCAAATACAAGGACTCTATGTTTCTGACATGGGACAGAGCTGTGTATACAAGTCCATGTATTCCTATTCCAGCAGGGTCGAAGGAAACACTATCAAGTGTTAGGCCTTGTGATCTGTGAATTGTACGTGCACATGCAAGTTGAATTGGAAATTTATTTTGAATCTTTAGTTGACCTTTCTTTGTTGATGTTGATATCAGTTTTGATATTCGCAATACAGGTGTCCAATCGTGAGAAGTGTTTGAATTATATAGATATGCTAACTTGTTGGCTTATCAATGCCTAATATGTGGGTCATGGAACTTAATCCATAGGACATCAACTTTATCTTTGTTGGTATATTCTTTGAGTATCCCATCCGCACCATTGACCAGGCCATCTTGTGAGTCATAGTTGCAGGCATATATTTCAACTAGCATGCCTAATTTCAGGACAATTTGCAAAGGAAAAGTGGTTGTATGTTGATGACATGGTACACTGCCAAGGTTGTCCTCTTCTAGGCCAATTTCATTGACGATGATTTCATCGCCAGGAATGAGTGATAACATGTACTTGTTATGCATTGGGACATCCTTGTTCTTATAGAATAGGTAAGGGAAGGTTGGGTCTGTCAGTGCTGGTGGCATGCAACTTGAATTGATATATGCCAAGTCGTCACGTGTTTGGTTGTTTGTCCGCATTCTATTTAGAATTGCAATAATTTTTTCATTTGTTTGACGCATTGTAGTATACAGTTCGAAGCATTTTATGTTGTATTTCCAAAAGTCATGTGGCATTGTTTGCATGTTGATCGTGGGTTGTTCAAATATCATAGAATCTTGTATGGGTTGTGCTTGCTAAAGATCCACACAGAATACCATATCAATGTTCCCAAAGTATTTGGTTTGGACATGTTTTATGTTTCTCATCCGATTGTCAATGGAATATAAGAAGCGACTTCCAGTCAAGGAGGTTTCATCTATGAAGACAAGTTGTAGTTCATCATAAATATTTGACAAGGTATCTAGCATTTCTTTGTTGAGTGGAAGAAAATGTGACTTGTTAAAAGGCCTCAACAGTGTAGAGTGGATTTTCATTCCACCAGAATTATATGCAACTTTTCTTGTATATGCAAGTATCAATCCCTTTGGTTTGAGAGGGTCACTCGTAGTGTTTGAATCATAGATTTGTATAAGCATTTGGAATAGTGATTTCGATGTGAATGTCTTTCTTGTTCTTGTGCTTCCTGTAAGGAACAAGTGCATAGGAGTGTGTATGTCTAAGAGTTTCTTCATTGCAATATCCTTTAGGATTGTTTACTTCTCCCAATTCAACCGCCGTCCAATTCTATAGTATTCTTCATTTTCTATATAGAAAGGATGTTCTGTTACTTTAAACCCGCAATTGATATGTTTTTCAGAGGCAGGCTCTCAAGGACAAGGAAAATATGTTTGCAAATCATAGGCTTCATGGTGAGTTGTAGTTGTTTTATTCTTGGTTGATGTGTCATCAATATTGACATGGTTTTCTAGTTCCTCAAGTGCACTTTCTAAATCACCCCATGTTGGGTTGACATTGTAAGTAAACATAGCCTCATTGGTTTGTATTGTAGTCTCATAAAGAGTATATGCAGCTTCCCATGTAGGCAAGTTATGTTTTAGTGTGCCTTCACTTTAATCGAATGGAATGTACAACAATAGTTTCTCTCTGCAAAAATTTCCATAGTCGATGTGTTTTTTGTATTTGACAGCGCGTATTACATTTGGGTTTTTTCTTTTTGATATCTGATGCAGGAGCATCCGCACCTCGTTGCGCGAGGTTGCATATGTGGAAAGAAAAGGACCACAGAGTGACGCAGCATCACGGTTTTAACCTTTT
>SNQJ01S0007629.1:145115-156417 GCA_010110895.2 Picea sitchensis
TTCTCCAGAGGATGGACTCCCTTGATTTTCAGCTGTATTAGGGGAAGGTGGAAAAGTAGGAAACTCTTTGAGAGGAAGAGAATCGGCGACTTAGATCGTCATGGAGGAACGCGAGGTCGCGAGGATACGAAACACTACGTCCAAGAGTGTCTGCATGGTGAACGTCGGGACTTGGTGATGTGGAAAGGTTACCTCGGAACATCGGACCTCGGGAGTCGGAAGCCTCAGGTCTAGGCTCGGGAGTAACGAGGACGCGAGGTCAGAAGATTCTGAGAATTAGAGTCTCGGTCCTTCGGGTCTCGGGAGTTGAGAACTCGAAGGTAAACTAGTCACTAGTCGCGAGTCGTGATAGCGCGAGGTTCCGACATACCAAGGAAAGTCAGCGTTGACCGGGAGTGTCGCGTCTCGGAATCGGGGAGTCCCGTCCTCAGCTGCAGAACTTGCGAAGTCGCGAAGTCCGACCTTCCGATTTCTCGGGGAAGGACCACACGGTAGTATTCCTGTGGGTCAGAAATTCCCGAGGGGAATAAGGAGGGTTTGAACCCTTCGGGCCATAGACAGTGAAGGTCCTGGTGGACGCGACCGCATCTCTGAGTGAGAGGGGTGTGGGTTGCGTCAATATCTGTGCACCATTTTTTTTGTAATTTGATACAAATTCTACAACGTAGATATTTTTAATGGTAGGTGGACGTTGGAGGTAGTAATCAATAATAGAGTGACATGTCATGTCCTATGAATTATCAGGCTCTTGTTTTAGGAGGACCGATGGCTTAAGCATGAATGTGTGTGCGTTGAGTGGAGATGTGTTTATGAAGACACATTTCCTCGAGCTACAATTCAAAGGCAGGGACAGTGCGATGTGGACTTCTTGTTGAGAAGACATTTGTTGAAGATTAAGAAATGTTTTTCCAAGTGTACGTATCATTTACATAGCATCAATTCGACTTTTTCCATGTTCTATGTGTATTCTCCTAAATGCATTTGTCATAGATTTGTCAACCTTCGTCATGTACGAGGTACACTAGGATGTTGCAGCATATGCATTGAGGACATACTGTACATCTATATTTGGATTCCACATATTTGGCATGTCCTTGGAGAAACCATTGTTCCAAATATGCAAAGGTTTTTGTTTTAGGAAAATTGTTGGTTTCTTAAGTGTATATTGTATAACTTGGATGTACTCATCTTCAGTTAGATTTAGCTACAACAAGAAGTCTTTGAAGGTCATTAAGTCATCAAAGTCTCCTTGTTCTAGAAATGTGAAAAAAGATTTTGACTTCTCAATCAGAACGTTGTCCTCCAAATTAATTCGTTCAATAATTCTTGTCATTCTCATCAACGACATAGGGAAGTTGTATCTACAATGTGAATTTTTTCATTTTATACAAATTCTTGTATGGTAATGTCTATGAACTTTGGAAAGTTATGGATCGAAATGATCTATGTTGAATGTTATGTATTTGTCCATAAATTGCTCGATCTATGAGTTGTTGTCAGTTCCATATATCGGTGCATCTTTTATCCATATTAGTGAGTGTTCGTGTTCACTACCTCTATTTTGGAAATCAGTAACAAAACAATAGTATGATAGTATTTCGAAGAACATTTCATCATTACATATCAATTGTCTCAAAGCATTTACTCTATCTCTGTAGTAACGAGTACATGTCACTGGGTCTTTTCTTATGAGGTAGTCAATGTCATCACTTTCCAATGTTTCAATTTTTTTTTACTTTTCCTGTTCCTCTATAATGTAGACAATGTAGTCACCAATGGATTCTAGAGATGCTCTACACTTGTAAATGTGATGAAAAAAGTTGGAGGCCCCAACAGTCGAATCATCGCAAATATAGTTTTCTTGTTTTTTTGCAAGTAGTCAGGGGAGATGCAAATGTTTTTGAAATCTATGTATCCAATATCAGATTTCATGATTTTCTCCATATTTTCTTTGTACTTGAAATCTATGGCCAATAGCTTTCTTCCTCGTAGCTGACCTTTTCTTATTTTCACCCATATGCAAGAGAGCACTTTCTCAATTACTATGCGCATTGTTTTGAAAAACAAATTTGTTGTGTGATAGGAGAAGTCACTGCTTGAATGTATCAATTCACATTGTACTATTTTTTGGTAGTTGAATCATTCTATTATGTCATTGCCACATGGGTCTCCATGGAACAATGTTGGGAAGTTCATTTCCTCTGCAAATTTTCCCTTGAAAATCCCAAGTGGACGTTGTCCTTTAGCAGGTGCGATTTCGATGATATTGTCTTGCAAGTCATGAATGTGTTGCAACTCAATGAATCCATGTATCAATGTTTCAGTAGGTCTTTCATTCTCCGATTCATCATCTGTATCAATTTCACTAGTAGTGGAAAAATTTTGTGTAGAGTTCTCATTGCCTTGTTCAAGAACATGGTTCTAGTCCTCATTTATAAAGATGTTTTGTGCCTTGTATAGTGTTCTAGAACATAATTATTTCAATGCTTTCATGATAATGTGCACACGCATTCTTGTATTATAGAATGATAATGGTGTGCATTCTTGTATTGTAGACGTCTTTTGAGCACTACAACAATTGTCATTGTTTCGTTCATGAATTGTGGCAGTGATTTTTGCACAACATCTGATTGGACATACACGTTAATAAATGATCATGTTGAGCCCATTTAGGATCGTTTATAGCCCCAGGGTATGATTTATGTAAATGCAATTTGTAGAGACACAAGCCTCTCCTCAAGTTCTGTAAGTGTACTTACATCTGGTAGCGATGTGTTACAACTTATTTGGTCAGGCGTTGCAAACTGTCGTAGTTTTCCATTTTGAAGTGACCTCTTGCATGGGAGACATATTTTTCTAGTGGAGAATGTTATGTCATTTAGTGTCAAGATGACGTATTATTTTTGTAATTCAAGGTGGAAACCTTTTAATGTTCTTTGAGAAATTAAATTCCTCACAAATTTCACATGCAATGCCAGGGGTGTCTTCAATTCACTTCATATAGATTTGCTTTGGATCTCTTTTTACTAGATGGGAATGCGTAGAAGTTGTTTGTTAGTTTTCAATGTTAGAATTGCGTAGTGTTTTCTTCAATCTACGATCTGTGATTTTTACCCCATCAATATCATGACCACTTTGGGATATGTAGTTGCACTTGTTTCTTTCACGTATGTGTTTTTTCAACATGTGGTAAGTTAGCTTATGGTTGTCACTTGAAACTGGTCTCACTTGTCGACAGGCCAGGTCAAATATGGAACCGACATGTGTTAATAGCACACCTTCCTCAACATGTTGATGATTCAAATCATGATGGTGTTTGTCACCGACCATTTGATGTTTGTGTTCAGTATGAAGTTTGTCAATGTGTCTGTGTTGTGCATGCACAACCATTTTTAGGTTGTAATATGTGAGTTTGTGTTTCTATCTTGGGCTCTCTATCATCTCATGATGATCGGTCATACATTTTAGACGTTTAGAAGGAGGTGCACTAATGTATTCATGTCTGCATTTTTTTCTTAATCTCTCTACGAATTGATGAGATCTGGGATGAGTTTCATCATGACTAGATAGCATGCAACGCTTATGTAGACTCGATGCGGTTTGGTTCACATTAATAGTGAATCTTGGACTGAAATTATTTCTTATCAAAGGTTGATAGTGGATGTGTGGCGTATCTATTTTGAATGATACGATGTCAATTGTTTTATTGTAGTTTGACTCAATAGAGTGTAAATGGACAAAACCATCTACAAGGGTTTACAAACCTGGATATTTACTCTGAATACAATAGATGTCCATTGTAAACAAAATGTCCCACCTTCTATATTTCCTTTTTCATATGGCATTGCCATGTTTATAAGATATTGTTGCCAACTTCCAAGTGTTGGCATACTTTGAATGAGATCAGTTGGAAGGTGTTGATGCAAGCAGGAAAGTGCATGTTGACTGCCACTTATAATCACATTGAAGAAGGATTGCACAATGTAAAGGTGCAACGAGTGGACAAAAAACTCCATTGCGACCAAATGGAAAATTGCATTGAACAAACTATCTCCACAATTCGATGTAATAGTTGTTTCTATGTCTAATCCATGAGAGTGCATGTTATGCATAATTCAGTTGCAATGTGATTGAAGGACTTCACAAATGAGGGACAAGTAAATATTAGATCCTCCAAGACTGCATATAGATAATTTTTTATAGAGCAGCAGTTCGTAATGACCACTGAGAGGATTGGCATCATGGAACAAGATGCAATATGGATCTCTAGATGCAATTTTGTTGAATAGTAGATATCTTGTCTTTCTTGTTAATGGCCAAATTCCAATTGATATATTTATCCACTTAGATAGCCACCATATACAAAATGTTTCTCCCCAAAGTCCTCTCTCATGTGGAGGCAGGGTTGCAGATGCAGATAATCGCATCTTTGAAAGATACGTACTGACATCATGAATCCCATGCAACTGATAAAGAAAATAATATGCCAATTCGTATTTATATGACTCTAATGCCTCAAGGTTTCCATTGTCTAAACTTTCCAAGAAATGATCTATCAGTTCGTTGCGTAGATCAGTCAAGGAATATCGGAAGTGAAATAGGACTTGAAATGCATCAAAGAGGCAATCTCTTGTAGTATATGAAAATGCATCTAATCTAAAAAGGTCATTGTTAAGCAGTACTTGGTTGATCTTGTCATGTACAGTGGAGGCTGCATCTATTTGATATCACTCAACATCTATTACTTCTTCCATCTTTTAAATAGTGATTTTCAATATTTT
Source organism: Picea sitchensis (assembly GCA_010110895.2). Lineage (NCBI taxonomy): Eukaryota > Viridiplantae > Streptophyta > Pinopsida > Pinales > Pinaceae > Picea > Picea sitchensis. Next base: position 149,897 of record SNQJ01S0007629.1, read on the forward strand.
TCTTTGTTATGTGCAGATAGTATGCACATAGCAGAAAAGATAAGTATAAGTTCATGAGTGCACACCCAGTTTGTTGTCTATTCTTCAACTTCATTTTCCCCAACTTCAGTACTTTGTAGGTGTTGTAGCATATGACAAAGAAGCAAAAGAATAGTTAGTGTTTGAGTATATAGAAGAGATAATGGAAAAAAAACAGTATTATAAACCAACATCTTGTTCAATATAAAGATTGAAATACGTAAAAAGTCCAAACTTTCCAATGTAAGTTTAGAATACAGAACCTGCATAGATATTGGATTGTCATTGTTTGCATAGTTTACATGAAGTCAATTCATTTACACGACAACAATGACAATCTATTTAGAGTGTACAAATAACACCAACTACCGATATTGAAATGAGAAAATATTATTGCTAACGATGACAAGAAGCAACGAGCAAGTAACAAGGGTAGATTGTGAAAGCAAAGCCAGTGGGGCATTGCAGCATAAAATGTGGAAGACGGGAGAAGTGCAAGCAACAACAAAGCAGCAGCAGAATAGAGAAGAAGATGGATCAAGTGGAAGGATTCAGTACAAATTTTGGGACCCTAGAGGGTTTTCATCAACATCTAAAACACATGATCGAGAGATCATGAATATTTTCAAACTTGGGAGTCTGATGCATGAGCATCCTTCTTTCAAATTATTGTACAATTACCTAGAATAGGAGGTCTTGTGTTTTCAAAGGAGTTGGTTCCCAAAGTCTTGATTTGTTTGTAATTTCCTATATTTTGAGTGGTTTGAATGAGAAATATGTGTGTGACGATATAATTGTAAATGTTCTCGAATATGTGAGAACATGAGTGATATTGAGCTTGTGAAGATATCATGAGGATATTAGGGATTAGGAGATCCTAGAATAGGGATTTAGCTAAGTGAAAAGTGGATCAGAGAGGATCCTTAGGAATTTGTTGAGGATTTGTTGGATCTAAACTAGAAACAGTTCATAATTCTTCTTTAAATTATTGTAATCCTTAGAGTCATAGAGGGAGATGGAAAAACATAGAATATTAGGCTAGACAATGAGGGAATGAGAAATGAATGTAAAACAAGCCAAGGGAGGAAAAAAACCTATTGTAAGTGATGTATATCTGAGAAGGATTTTAGGCCTCATGTAATCTGTAAACTTGTACATTATTTTGTTAATGAGAAATTGAACACTCTATGTCGAGTGTTATCTCATATGAATGTGTATATTGAGATTGAGAAACCCTTTCTTTGAGAAACTTTCATTGAGGATGTTAGGACCCTAGTCAATTATGAAGTGTATGTCTCTGTGCATATAGCTAAGACTATGAAATTAATGGTGTAGGGTTCGTGTGCAGGGCCGAGAAGGAGAACTTGGAGAGGAGGCCTAGTGGAAGTTGTGTTCTAAACGAGATCAGAAAAGACTACTCCAGTGATCATAGATCACGAGAAGGATCGATGAACCTACATAACAGGGTTTCGCAATCACAAAGTGAGTTACAGTAACCCTGTGATCACGTCATCAACGAAGGACAGTTGTTAGATCAAAATCACGTAAGGAAGAGAAGGGATGAACATCAACCGTACATCGTCCAAGTTGAGAGTGCTACAGATCGTCAGATCATGAGAAAGGAGTAGACTGATAACCAATGAACAACAACTGTCAGATCTGGAGATAGAGGAAGGAGGACCATTGGGTCAAAGACTGATTAAGTCATGACCGTCAAATCACGCTAAAGAAAGATCGACAGACGGGAACCGTTGTGGAGATTTGAGGATAAGTTAGCGTCTGCGTGGCTTAAAGTTCTGAAATAACATTGGACCGTCGATCTTCGATGATTGGTGAATTAACGGCTCACGTTGGTTCCGTTACTAGCGAGCATTTCCATTGTGGAGATCGAAAGGAAGGTTAAAGTTTGAGTTGTTCGAGGTTCCGCATTCCATTACAACCGTCGGATCCACACTGATTCTATTTACATTGTTTATTAGCATCTGAAAGAGTAGGACGTAGTTATAGCACCTAAAAATCAGAGCTGAAAGGATATCACATGAAAGGAATAGAGCCAAGGTCACATCTCTTGGTTGCATGGAGAGAATACAGAGTTCCTTCGGATAGTTGAGGAAACATATTTAGTGCCTCTGTATTAACCACCTGGTCACGGGGACTTGTTCTATGGAAAACAGGGCCAGCAGATAAGAAAACAAAATTATGTGAGAAGATACTCGGAGTCCCGAAGCACGGAGCTAACCCTAGTCGTCCATAGACGGGGGGACATTTGGTGCTAGATCACATAATCCGAAGACCAAGAACTCCAGAGGAATAGATGTAAACCTTGGTGTGGGTCAAGAACTCCTAAAGGCCAGAGTTAGTCTTGGTCATTGATCAGAAAAGGGACAAGTGGAGGGTAGATCTTTCCTCTGTTAAATCTGTCATTCGAAGGTTGTGCAGAGTTGCAACGGGAAGACACCCAAAGTCTTGAAGCTCGAAGTGGATATGGGTCATTCGTTGTTGATAACACCTGTTAGGAGATCTCAGAGTCCAAAGACTTGGCACTCCGGAAGATTTGGGGTGTTGTGTAGTGGAAGGCTCTGAATCCCTAGAGCTCGGAGGAAGCATAAGCCATGGATCTATGACGCGAAGAAAACCATCCAATCTACAAATTTGGCGTTCGACACTTCACGAGTTTGGAGTATTTGAGCAAGGAGCACTCTCAAAGGCTGGAGTCCTAAAGAAGATCTCGACTGTCAGTTGGCCGAGGATTGTGGACCGTTTATCTTTTTCCTTTGGAGGCTCACCAATTCGGAGCTCCAGGGGATTGGAAGTTTGGGGTTGTGAGAACCTTCGAAGCCTAGAGGCTTGAAATAGATCTACATCGTAGATGAGTGGAGAAGTGATGCAGGAGCATCGCAAGTAGCCAGCCAAGAGAGCATGAAAGCAAAAGACAGCTGGAAAGTGCAACATACATTTTGCACATTTTGGAAATGTTTTTGAAGCATTAATGTAATGGTTAAAAGGAAGAGTACTTGCGTATTGTAAACAGATCATGAGCAATTCACTCTCATCTATAGGAGGTAGAGGCATTTATGCCCAGTTAATGAAAGTAGGTAGATTTAAATTCCAAAATTGACAGTTTTAGGAACAGGAGGGAAAACAACTATAGACACCCTCATCTTTGTATCATTGTATCAATCAGAATTAGATAAATTAAGCACATTAGCATAGAAAAGAGGAGAGTTGTAGCAGAGAGTTGTAGAGAAGAACCCCATGTATAGGAGCTTTGAATTAATATATGAATCTTTGATTCAGACTCATGGTGTTATGATGCTTTCTATGTATGCATGCTAATCGATCTTCTTATGGTTGTTTTATCCTCTTTGTCATGCATTTGTTGTTATGTTATTTATGTATGATTTCCTATTAAATGTTAGAAGTCTGAGAGAGAGAGAGAATGAGTTTCAATTGTTTCTCTTCCTGAGTGAGAAGTTCCTGCAAGGAGTGCAGTGAAACGTCCGCAAGGAGTGCATTGACGAAGGCTCAAAGTTTATCTCTGAAATCTTAGGAGGGATACCGTTGTTCTCATTTCAGTGGAAGTGCAAGACAAGCACAGAATCCGTGCAAGGTGTGCGCAAGCTGGTAGAGACCATAGAACTTATCAACTAAGGAAAAGAGATTGAAGGACTATTGTTGCAGAGAAAGTGCACAGATTCGTGAGTTCAAATACCCATAAGTACTTGAAGGATTGTCGTAAGGAGTGCACGCAGAAGTTCTTTGCTGACTTGAAGTTGTCAGAGAAAAGCTCAGAAGGGCTAGGGCCTTTAAATCATTCAAGAGAAAGAAGGACGCTCAAGTTGTTGTGTAGAAGTCACGTCCCAGAGAAGGATCACAGAGTCGATTTTGAACTAGAGGTTCTTGAGGAGGAAATTAAACGGTCGGAATTCTCCGAGGAGAACTCCCGAATTTACAAGGTGGATAAGGAGGGGCGAATCCATCACTCTGGTAACAGGAGCCAATGTGGACCATTGATTTCAATCATTGGACCGTCAAGATCATTTCGTCATTTCGGTAGTTGTAAGTCCGAAGTGTGGGTGAAACCTTTGGTTGGTCAAATCCCCGAAACATGAAAAGAGTTTTTGTGTACAAAGACAAAGGGGTGACGAGGTCGGAATTTCAGAACTTTGGAATTCGGGATTTCAGAGGTCCTGAGGATGAGTGATTGGAACATAGGGGGGAAAAAGCCCAAAATCCGAAGTCACGGCAGGATGTTTGTCAGCATTTCGGGAATCGGGATTTTGGCATTCCCGTTGACAAGAATTCAGGCACTTCACATGAGAACCCCTGAAATTGCGAAACGCGAAATAGTGTGAAGTGGTGTTTCGACAATTCGGTGTTTCAAGGTTCGGGAACCCAAGAGGAAAGTGTTCTGGGATCAAGAGTCTTGGACTCCCGGTACCCGAAAGCCTGAAATCATGTGGGTCGTCAGATCAAAGGGAGGCTTATAGCCGTTGATCCCGTTGGAGATATTGTTTCAGAGTTCAGGGTTTGTGGAGACCAGAGAACCAAAAGCCTTACATCAGGACTCATGAAATCATGAAGTCCGAAACTGCGAAAAGGGGAAAAAGTTCCAATAGAAGCCAGCCTTTTGCTGAACGTTTCGGGTTTCGGCATTTCGGTAGTTGTGAAGACAAGAGGTCGGGATTCCTTGTTCCGAAACTCCTGAAATCATGAAACACGATACAGCTGTGTAGGAGGACGTGGCCAAGCATTTCAGGAATATCGACATTTCGGGTTTCGAAAGGTGGAGAGGTTAAAAATCTCAACAACAGGGTTTGTGAAATCGCAAGTCCGAAACCCCAAAAAGGTGAAAAACCCGATACAGGAGCAGAACGTGGTCAGAGATTTCAGCGTATCGGCATTTCAAGTTTCAGCAAGTGGAAGAGTTGAGGAGCTCGACATTAGGGATTGCAAAACCTCAAAATCTGAAGTCCTTTGTGGCTTAAACGAAGGGGTCGGTTAACCCTCAGCGTGGTTGTAGTGAAGATCCTATGCAGACCTCAATTTTGAGGATTGGGGGTCTGCGTCAGTTGTGGTATGAAAGCCTAGAAAAAGTTCTTTGTTTTCTGTAGCAGCGGAAGGAAGAATATTTCTCAGTCATGCCGTCGAGAAGGAGAGACAAACCAATGCCTGATCCAGTGGTGGAAAGAGAAATGCGCGAACTACATGCCAGGCTTGATGCCATGGAGACAGCACGGAGGCACACAATCAACGCTGGGGATATCAGCGAGGATAACAGTGAAGATGAAGCTGGACATGAAAGAGAAGAAGTTGCAGCCGAAGATGCAGCAGATGAACGCCTATTCAGGGCTGTTGCTAGGATAGGTGTCAGAGAAAAAATGGACATTCCAGTGTATGAAGGGAACCTAGATGTTGAAGAGCTTCTAGACTGGATTAGAGCTCTGGATAAATATTTTTACTATGAGTATGTCGAGGAAGACAAGAAGGTCAAGAACGCTGTCACAAGACTTAAAGGGCATGCAGCATTATGGTGGGATGAACTATAGGCTGACAGAAACTGCAAAGGTAAGCAGAAAATCAAGAGTTGGGATAGAATGGTTGCAAAGATGAAGGAAAAATTCATACCCAAGGATTATCAAATTACTCTGTTTAAGAGGATGCATAGTTTGAGATAGAAGTTGATGTCAATGAAAGAGTACACTGAGGAATTCTACAAGATAAACATCAGAACAGGTCATCGGGAAAGTGATGATGAAAAAGTTGCCAGGTACATGAATGGTCTAAGATATGACATTCAGGAGGAGATGAGCATGATGACCCTTAGAAATGTGGAGGATGATTATTAGATGGCTTTGAAAGCTGAAGCGAAGCTGAGCCGAAAGCAAGGTCAAAGAGGCCGAGGCAGAAGTCAAGCCAGAGGCAAAACAATTGCCTAAGACAAAAATCAGAAACCTAAAGAAGAGTGGAAGAAACCTCAAACTCAAACTGAGAGAGGTGGAAGCTCACAGAGAGGACAGGATGCTGATAGAAATACTTTTCCTCGAACCAGAGGAAGAGGAAGAGGCAGAGGTGGAGAAACAAAATGCTTTACCTGTGGAAAAAATGGCCACAAATCCTATGAATGTCCAGATAGAAAGAAAGAAGGAGGTGAAACTCACATTGCCAAAGCACAAGGATGGAATGTTGAGGCAGAAGATGCTGAGGGCGGAAGATCACTGATGATGAGAAAAGTTCTCTTAACGCCAGAGAAGGAGGCAGAGAACCCAACCCAAAGGAACAAACTTTTTCGGACTACTTGCAAGACCAAAGACAGGGTATGTAAAGTCATCATGGACAGTGGTAGCACAGACAATCTCATTTCTACAGAGATGGTAGAAAAACTGGAGCTGGAGACTATTGAACATCCAATCCCGTACAAAGTTTCGTGGCTACAAAAGGACATCAGGTAAATGTCACTAAACAATGTTTAGTTGAATTTAAAATAGGAGGATATAAGGATG
>SNQJ01S0007630.1:0-22784 GCA_010110895.2 Picea sitchensis
TACGCCCCCGGGAAGTTGACGTATCAACTACCCCCATCGAGGCCCGCAAACCTTTTGGATTTTCATCTTCCGGGGTTAGGGTTTTGGATTTTTTGTTATGTTAAAAATTCCTTTGGAGCCTCATTGTAACGATCATCTTCTTGTGAATGCGAGTAACTGTCACATCTCTTCTTAGAGATAAGCTGCCACCATTCTAGCGAGTCTTTCACTTTGTATTTTTACAGTCTTTGTACATTTTCACTCATTAATAGAAAATTGTGTCTTATTGTATCTCTGTGTTATGGTTGCATCTATGATACATTTTTTTTATATTATTGGATATCTACGATATATCTGTACATTTCTTTATTATATCTTCGCTCTCATTTTGTGCCGAAAATAATCTGGATCATTCGTAGACTTGGATGCAATGCAGATTGTGTGCAAAATATTGGATAACTATGGCATGAGGTGGACAATGGAGTCAAGTTGTTGTGGATGAATTTGTTTAGGGGTGACTTAATAGTGCAACACGGTGAGGGGCGACCTTTCCTTGGTGTTATAACCCCATATTTCATAGGATCAGATGGTGATTAAAATTTCTTCCTTTAGTGATTTTATGTGGTAAATGATATTTCATTCTGCAGGGTTTGCATTTGAAAATATACCCTTAGTTAATTAAATTGGGTTATTATAGCATGGGAAAATAAAATTATAATGGAAAAATGGAAAAAAGCAACATTAGAACTACCCAACGCATAATTTTTATCCTAAGTTTGCTGGCGAACAAGATTTTTTGTCTTGTAGTGCCTAACTCTCGTGATAATCTCATCGACGACATCCATCTTGTTCCATATCGACGGTCCTCATCCTTTTTCGGACCCCCCTGACTTTTCTACCTATAACGACGGGGGGGGGGTCCGAAAAGTTGTTTTTCCCCCACCTACGTGGTGCATCCTCGTTATTTCGGATCCCCCCACCCTTCTAATACTACTTACCAGCTACGCCCCCCTCCAAAATCATACTAAACCACCACTCCAATACCACTTACACCCTCTGCTTACATCTGTCCTCCACTTACTCTATCGCTCACCCTCTCGCTTGTCACATCACCTCTCTGACTATTGTTCATAACCCTCACCTCCCGTGTCTACTCCTCCTCTCACATATGCCACCTGTCTTCCACATTCCTGATACTTCTCGCCCCTCATCGCTACTTCCCATGTCTGTTGCCACGTCATCCTATTCGTAACCAATCACACTTTCCCGTGATCGTTTGACCGACTATTCCGTAATGATCCCACACCACTAAAAAAAAGACATTGTGGCAGTCAGAAGGTAAAATTTCTCAAATTTCAAGCATCATTTGATCGTCCATATCAAATGCATATCAATGTCATTCGGGTACTTCGGATCTTGCAACTTGCGCAAGGTTTAATCACGCTCCAATATGTTGGTGGTCACAGTTCTGTCTTGGTCACTCTTCCACTTCAGATTGCAGCCTTCAGGTAATAGCATTTTTATTGACTTGTCTTTTTTCGAAGCCTGAAGGCTCGAAGTCAGGGTTCCTCATCCCATAATCATTGTTTTGAGTGGCAAGGTTCCTTTTGGTTTATGATTAATTGCAAGCATTTTAAAAAGGCTCCTTCTACTTCATGGGAAATGTGGACATTTGAGAATCCACAGGCTTTGATAAACAATTAGAAGATAGGAATAGGTGATAGTAATAAGTTCAGGGTGGACCCTAGCCCCAATAAGGACAGTGAATCATGGGATTTTCTTTGATATCATGATAAAATCCCACATTCAGTGCTCAATCACAGTCACCAATAAATACCAACAGCTAAGCAGAGGCCAAAGAACGATCGTCAACAACTTCCATCAAACCAGCAGGCAGTTCCAGGATCCAAACATAATTCATCTATAAGCTCCAACATTCGAACCACTTGACAGTTTGTTTCATAGTTATTGCATCTAAACTTTATTTTTAGTCAATCAAATCAAGCACCTGAAATCCGAATCAATCTTAAAGATTCCTATATTTTTGTAATTAATACATATAGTTAAAATTAGATATATCCTGCTCATTTATGACAGGATCCTTGGTAAACAACTTATAAATACTTCACATTTTGAAGTACGAAGGGTCGGTTGGGACATGTTCGTAGGATAGGATCAATATTGTAAGGCAACCCACAAAAATACCATTGATCATATTTTTTTTTATACAGTGCAACATTACAGGATTCTCATGTTAATTTTCATTGGTGAAGTACCTTGTCACACACCCATGGTGGGGCATAAAATTTTTGTTCTACTTATAGGAACAAATTCACTCTCCACGGTCTCTAATTTGGAATATCGGGGAACTAGACCCCCCTTTTTTTTTCTTTTTCTTTGACAACCATCGTATATGACTGCGGGTTACAATCAAATGACAATCACGTGATTGCGGGCGCATACAAGGGTGGTTTGAGTCCAAATTCTTTTCTCCCCGCAATTCACCACAAGCCACCACGTGTCCCTTTTTCAATATCATGGTTCTGATTGCGGCCCACCCTCGAACTTTTAAAGTCTGAGCACTTTCTATCCCCACAATTTGACGTGACCTTTGATATCATGATATTGATAGTGCTTCGGAACTGACGGCTCATATTTTCCCCTTTTTCAATCAACGAACGTGATTTGCTTTAGGACTTCTGATGGATATTCTATATGCACTAAAAAAAACACTAAAAAACCCTCAATTAAATTGTCAACCCGGGGTAAGTAAACTTAGAGTTGTATCACTATATGTGCCAAGGCAGAAAGGCTAGAGGTAGTATAGTTGAACTAAGGAAATGAGCTATCTAAGGGCTAATCTACTTAAGCAAAGACTACTAATGATCAAACCCTATTAAGAAACTTAAACTATTTACCCTAAGTAACTTTTGAACAAAGGATCGATGGATAGTCCTAAGAAAGAAAATGAAAACGCTACTTAAAGAAAACTAACTTAATCATGACAATAAGCAAACGAAAACTATCTATTCAATCTACCTAATAAGCAATAACAACAACAAACTACTTTAATTAACCTACTAAAATTGAATAAGCAACTATCCTATTAAAGCAAGTAAATAAGAAAGCAACTACCATATCAAAGAAAGTAAATAAGAAAGAAAACAACTAACTAACCTATGATAACTTCTACAACAAGTAAACTAATCAAAATTACTCAATAAGCAACTAATCAAACTAATAAGCAAGTGAACTCTATTCTTAAATTAAACTTCACAATTACTTCTAATTTACGAAAGGAAATCTTAATCTACTAAATTCAAATCATCACGATAATAAAAGTAATCAACAACTACTTTTTAATATATGAAAAGAAAACTATTCTTTAATCTACCAAAGCAAGAAAGTTATTCTCTAATCTATAAAAGCAAGAAAACTCAAATATAGTGTTGATGGTTATGTCTCCGGTGTCTTATAATATCGCGATGACATTTAACAATTAACAATAACTCAATAGGGATAAACTCAATATTGACTTCGATAGCAAAGTGAAAAGTATGAATTAGACAATCCAATGAGAACTTAGCCATTATAGAAGCAACATCAACTATCCTGCATATCCATGTGATTATTCAATCTATGCATTAATGAGAACTTAGCCATTATAGAAGCAACATCAACTATCCTTCATATCCATGTTATTATTCAATCTATGCATTAATCATCAACAATATAAAAACACTATTCCTATTTAACTTCAATTGCATTCTATGATAATTAAGAAAATTCATACTTACTTAGATTCATGACTGGAAACTAAAATCAATAATCAACTTTAAAATTGCAACCTATATCTAAGAAACAAAAATTACGAAATAAACTAAACTAATTTAGTTTAACAAATTAAATTGCAAATGGAAAATACTCATAAAACATAAATTAAACTCTATTTCTATTTCATCATATGAGAAGAACAAATAAGTAAACTAACTAACAACTAGATAAGCAAACTAAACAACAATTAGATAAGCAAACTAAAAAAGAAAACTAACAAATCCAAATAACCATCCATCCACTGAAACTTGCTAAAGAAACCATGAACTAGAAACTATGTTTTAACTATGTTTTAAACTCTATTTCAGCATAATAAAATCTAATCTATCATCTAATTATACATAGGATTAGTAGCTAAGAACTTGCAAGTTCATTTCCTATCAACTAAAACATCATTGTATATTAACACTAGCCTCCATAACAACCTGCAAAACTGAACTTGAACCACTAAATTCATGAACAACAATTCTATACATAGTAAATAAACACTATAAAACTCATGTACAAGAAATAAAAAAAATGACAACTACACTACATGAATTCACAAGCAAACTAATCCAACATTCACCTGTGACTACTCAAGGCCCCCATCAAGTTGTGGCTACTCTTCATCGATAAATCATGAGCTCAGTGAACACAATTTCAACATTTAAAACCAAAACACAGTTTGCCACAGTTTTAGCAAAATATGTCTAGAATTGGCAAAACAGAGTTGAACTATATTTTTCTCTCCTCTAACTACTTAACAATTGTTCGACCACCGATGTGGTATTTATAGATTTACAAGTTGAGAGGTTGACTCCTCTAAAACAACAAATCACATTCGATGTGTCTTAAGCGCTGGTGGATTCTAGAAACAAGGCGAGCCAATAAACACCAACATAACAACCTAAATTGATGTTGTTAGAAGCTCAATAGTTGAAGGCGATGAGCACAAAGAAAACCCATGTATCTGATTCCATCTTATCACCGTCATTTATATGATAATCTCCAAATCGCCCATTGTTTTAGTGCAGGATGGAGTGTCGGATGGAGTACCGGACCGAGTGTCGGATGGAGGATCGGACGGATTGATGGATGCAAAAACGACCTGCGATTTTTCCCCGTGGATCTACGTAATTAATTAGTTTCCTAAAATCATTAAAACATGCTGAATTAAACTCAAAAATCATCATAAAACATGAATCATACATACTTGGTATGAACCACAACGATTTAACACAAAAATCCTCCAAAAATATTCAAAACAGGAAAATACATATACACATTTTGCCAAAAAGGATCTAATTATCATCATTAATTTAACCATATCACGGGCCCAACAACTTCGGGATGTTTGGCGGTTTTCAACTCAAACCTTGCTTTCTCTCATAGCATATTCCCGTAGTGAGATCTGTTGACACCGTCCCTCAGAACGGATTCGTTTAGGATGAACTCCCACTCTCTGGACTTCCCGGTGATTTCTCGTTCAATACCTTCTCTTCTTCTAGAGTGATTCTAGAGTGGCGCATCGCTTTGTCACGCGGTCCTTCCAAATCAACTTAACATGGTCCCTCTTCGAGACTCTAACACTTTTCAACCAAGACCGATCAACGACTCAACCCACCTTCTCAATCAACTTGGGATTCTACTGGACTTTAGTGCTTTACCCTCTACTTTCCTCCTGGTATTCCATAACTGGTTCTAGATATGGCATCATGCGTCCACCTCAAATCGAGGGCTCTCATCCACTTCGGGACTTCGACCTCAACCCAAACCTCAAATTCTCCTCGCTCCATTTCTTTCATAACATTCTATCTGGCGTTCACGATCTGATGACATGTGTCCTCCTTCAGATCGACGGGTCCTAGCTGCTTTGGCTGTTCGGTCTTGGGTGATTTCAAATTGTTATCCTTCATGTTCTCCTAGAATTTTTTCACCCAGAGTTCATGATCTGGCTTCATGTGCCCTCGATCCTGACATTCTAGATTCTCTCGTGTATTCACAGTTGCTTTTCACCTCGAGGGACACATATCTCTAATGGATCCCTCTAGATATGACTCCGTCAGATTTACTTTGGGTCTTTACCCGTAGTCCACAGATTCATGCCACATGTCTCTAGATCTGACGGTCCGTATTCTCTTTGGGTCTCGGTTTGTTTCGCACCTAAGGACACGATCTCTACCCATGTCCCTATAGATATGACGCATTGAGATTCACCTCTGGTCTTACCCTCGAGTCCACGTGATTCATGCCACCTATCCCATGGATCCGAAGGTTGGGATTCACTTCTACCTCGAGCTCGTGGGTTTCATCCTCAATTGAACTCTCAAGTGATTCTTTCCAGTTAATGACAGTCGGTAATGGTCTTCCGACGATCAATGGTTAGGATTCCACTCTGTGCCATTTCACCTCCTCCTAGACTACAAACTTCTGGAGTAGTGGATCTTGTGCCACTTGTCCTCCCTTTGACTATTGGACAGCCCCAAATTACTGTGACTTCTAACTTTGGCCAATCTAATCTCTACATGTGCAAAGAGCTAAGGTCATGCACCTTTCTTGATTAGACGACTATTGATCCTCTACTGCCAGGATCTAACTACATCGCCGCCCCCTCCCCGAAGCTCACTCTCCGACTTAGAATATTTTTGATGTTCAAAGGCCTCACTGCATTCCCTCCCAAGTGAGTTGGCCAGTCTTGGTCTCACTTTTCTCTCTTGAAAATGTTATCTCTTCTCGAGATTTCCGATTCTCTCGCATCGAATATACCGAAGGACTCCATTACTCTGCGGATTCCCTAAGGGGTTCGCGACCAAATATATCACAACTTTTCAAGGCTTGGTGGTTATGATCTGTCCAATACTAAGATATCCAATCGACCGGACAACACGGGTAACTATAGTCCTTAATGCATGCTCTTTATCATAGAACTCAACCTCCTTAATCTGGAAAGTACTCTCCCAACTTTGTTGAACCAGATTCATTGATCTTCCAACCCGGCAAGATCAACGACATTGGTGAATTGGTAATATGAACTAGCTACGCTGGCCCGCTACTTACAACTTTATGCTTTAATGATTCCCACCGATCTCCCTCTCAGATCGACGGTTCATAGTGATTTTGGGGTTCAACCTCCGGAATTTGGAAAGTGCTCACTCAATTCTAGTCTAATCCTAGTTGTTGATCTCCCATTCTCAATGAGATCGATGACATAGGTTGATTGCGGGTCGTGAACTATCATGTTCAAGTAATTTCACCTTCATGTTCCAGAATGATTCCCAACCATCGATTTAATCAAGCAACTGGTGTTTGATTAACCCCAGTGAGTGTTTGAGTCGATTTGACGACCAGGATGACATCTCCTCTCGTTAAGTGGCTCGCTTCCATCTCCACGATTATTGGGTCATCTATGGTTCGGTAACTTGATTATCGTACAATTCGACATCTCAAATCTTCGAGCTCCAAGATTCTAAAACCCTCATGAGCTAACTCCTTCTTGCGCAGGGCTCCTAGACCCAGGTCACATAGAACGTTGGATAACTCTTGGGATATAATCCCCTCTCTTAGTTGGGTTTTTGGTTAAGGACTTAGGTGTGAGTTAAAAGTCTCCTAGACTACCTGGTCAAGGGAACTCCTTCCTAACTCACAAAGCTTTAAGCTTTGAGTCAGGGAAAGGTAAACTCGTGAGGTTACCCAACGGGAGCTATGCCAAGAGGCATTCTCCGAATATGGAACAGTGATGTAATACCCTGGAGAAAGCGCCTTCAAGGATTGAACGAGAGCATATGGAAAATAAAATAGAATTACATGTTCTCGATGGTGTTAGCACTCTGTACCTTTTGTCCCCTTCAATCAATAGACAAACGGCTGTGAGGTAACTTTCATTTCAACTAGCTTTAGAGTCGGGCACTAGCTCCCGCTTCAACTCAGAGGGATCTCGTGTCACTTGATATATCTATGGAAATCAAGGGTTAGATTTGTTTTTTCTCGGGGAGTTCTATAAAATAATCAAGAAATGAAGATAGCATTTAAATATGGAGTCCTGGAATGAAAAAATGTAATTTGTCAAACATGAAACCATAGAGAAAAGGCCAAATGAGGTGATCGGGCCCGAAGCTTATATCCGAAATTTCATGGCACGAGGGAAAAGAAACATATAACCCAGACGTAACATACGTACACCACCAGTTGAGAAGAAATATACATAGTCTAAATCGCTAAGCCAAGAGCATCGCTATGATGAATTATGGGTTTTTTTTTCCAATTTAGACAGCATGAAAGTGTAAATGAAATACATAATATTACAAAGAACCATTACACTATGAAAGAACACAAGACTCATATCACCGCCAATTAGAATCATTTCATAAACAATCCAAACTGGCTTCACATTTATATACCGCCCTAGCCCCAAAGTTTTAAAAGTCTTCCCGCTTAGAGGGCGTGTGGCCTCTTTCTCCATGACTTATACCTGAGATAATATATATATATATAGAGGAATTAGTTATGGAATTCAAAACATTTAAACTTCCCCATAATTCTAAAAAATAGAGATCAGTTACAAAAAAGGAGTAATTTATAAAGACAATTATCCCATTTTAAAGGGATCGTTATGATGTCCCATATATCTGGGCCTTTTTCTTCAATCTCCATCCGTCCAAAATTTCATTGAACATATTCAACTTCACTGAGAATTTATTTCAGCTTGGTGGGATTTCCCTCTTTTTAGGAGTGGCTCAACTGTGCTAGTTGATTTCTTTTCCCCACACCTCCATCATTTCGCCTGATTGCTTTTCGCCATTTGCTCGGGCTTTCTTCTTCACCTACCGCTTTGTAGATTTCATCTCAGTGTTCTGATTACATAGGGTCCCTATAACATAGTTTTAATATGACCCCGATCTGCGGTCGCCCGCTGAAGTTCAAGATGAAATTTAGTTGCTAATATCTGTGAAACCAACCTTTCTCTCTTACTCATTGATAAACTTGACATATTAGTTGAAAACCCTGTTCCACTAGATATTGCTTGATTGGATTTGTCCATGTTCCTCCAACCTCCCGTAGGACCGGCTTTGTAATCCTTAACTCTACAGAACTTAGGAAATCAGTCCATCTTGAGATTACTTAGTTTATGCATGAGACAATGATTTCTTGGAGTAGAATAAAACCACCCATATCTGAGACCAGTAATCCTCGAATCCTAATCATTAATTACTGACAGGGTACATTGGTTTTCCATGCTTCACCAATCTACTTCAAATGATGAGATTTTGAGTTTGTTACATGGTGGAATTCACCTGGCATCAAACAACTGTGGAGTACCAAGTGAGTGAAAAGGGGTGATTTGACTAGCCATCACCTCCCCCATGAGTTGTTGATTTGACACATTAGGCCACGTGACATTGGGGATTTTGGATAAATGGTTTTAAGTGCATCGCTTTGCCCCAATGTACTTAAGAGTGCCATCGCGGTTCACCAATTTTAAAACCATAATGGTTTTCCTTGGTCCTCCGCATAATTAAATTGCTAACAGACCAGCCTCGATATAGAGTCTCAAACTGCTGATCAAGGTTTCAAGATCAACGGTCCATAAAATTCCCTCCTTCACGCTCCCACCATATTTTTCCATATTTCCACCACATATGACCCGAGCCTCCAAATGACGCTTTTCTACAAGTCTCTACATTGTTTTTAGTCACCTGCTAAATTTGAACTCAGATTTCAGGCATAATTGCTATGGTGATAACATAGGCTCCAACTAGGGATGTTATCCTCCCCTGCAGGTAGCAAATAACTGTAGACCTAGTGACTTTTTCGTTGGGGTGTCTTTCAAACGTGTGTGGGGATCCTGTTACGTCTTGGAGACTAAATGTCAAGTCTTAAAATCGGATTTTTCAAACTGCCCTCCACTAGATGCGTGTTAAAAAAAAAAAAATACCACTGGATCTAACTGTATATACCACCGAGATTTAAAACAATGCTCGACCAACAAGCTTATTCACATACTCCTACCTACTCTAACTGTTGAAAAAGGACTATTAATCAAGTGAAATCATAATCCCAATGTATCCATGAAAACATTCTATCCACCATTCATTTTCCTTGCACTTCCTTGTTCCAAAGCCTTTTTGCTGACGATTCATTCAAAATTTTATCCATAAATCCAAATCTAAAAAAATTAAAGACATTTGGATTGTTCACTTCCTCCAACAATATCACAAATGGATCTTCTAAGATACACATAAAACAATCATCACATTTCACACCTTCCACTACATTTATGTTTTCAGGTGATTCAACTTGTTGACATCCATTGAAAAACTGATAGAGTTGTTGTGAGAAGTCTGTTAGTAAGGATTTATTGAGTCATGAGGCAACCATGGTTGGAGAACATCGTCTAATGTAAGAAGACTCACTTTTGATACATAAATTGATTTGTTGTAATCCATTATTATTGGTAAATTCTGATTGTAAACCTTTTCCATATAATGTGTCTTGAGATCATGAATTATATGGAAGATTGTTTCCTTTTCAGGAGTCAAGATAGAAGAGCAAGCTTCCTCCAAAATTTTTTTCTCGGCTTTGGAGGTCCATAGGTAAGTTTCAAAATCTCATCCATGTCTAGGTCAAGCAGAAATAAGATCACTCATGTCATTTTCAAGGAAGAAATGCAACCTTTGAAATACTTTGTCTTGTTGGGGATATTGTTGAACATCTACATTAGATTTAGGAGAAAGCAAATAACCTTTAACAACAATTTATGGATCGGCTTCTTCTTTTATCTGATGGTCAAGCGCAAGTTGCAACTCCAAATTGAAATACCTTTCCAAGTAATGATCGCTTAATGCATGTGAGTGTAGTTGAAGTTCCTCCATGATAACAATCTTTTCATGTAAAACAATACCGGTGAATGCGCCCCTAACTCCCCTGCTTGGAAATCTCGTGATTTCTTTAACCACCAAAGGAAGAAAACCATAAGGGAAGAGAATTTTATTTGTAAGTCCACCGCTTGTCTTCTACCTCAATGTCATTCTTGGATGCTTTCTAATTTGAAATGCTATAAACATTTTTCTTCAACAAATAACGAGGAAAACACAATGGCAAGGTTCAGTTACTTGACTCAAAACCTTCTTCATCTTCTCCAGTGTCGTCATAGGTACATTTCTCCATTTCTTTGGATTGTTGGACATGCTCATTTTCAGCTCTGTCTTCGACCAATGACTGTACCTTTGAATTGAAAATATCTTCCACAAAACAAGTAATAGGTTCATCAAGCACGTGAGAAGAGTGTTGCAATATTTTGTCAATCTGTTTCATTGGTTTGGTGTGACTTTGCATCAACACAAATTCATTTTCCTCAACAACGACCTGAGAATTTTCTTTCAACAATATTAATATTGAAATGCAACAGCAAAAGGGTAGAGAATTATTCTCATCATCTTATCCAATACTTTGCTCCTTGTAACTATGATACATAGGTTTATTTATCTCACTGTACTGCTAAAAAAATAAAGTCTTCAACATCACAATCCTCCTATATATGAAAAATATGAGAAGGATTGTGATGATCAAGACTTTATTTTTCAGCAGTACAGTGAGATAAATCAACCTATTCTTCAACAAATTGATTTGTAAACTCATCCTCTTGACTATCTATAGATGAATACATAAACAATCATCCTTTTGCTTATCATGAGGTGGATTGGCACACCCTCTTTCAACAGGTGGAATAAATTTTTGCGTAATCATTGGCATTGGAACCTAAGAGGGACCATGGTATTTCACCATGCTCGTGATCCCAATCAACCCCTCCTTCATTCACTTTTTCCTTGCCTTGGAGCATTTGATCCTTCATTTTGAATTTGTTTACATGTTTGAATATTGTACGAATATAATGGCATCATAGAACATTTGTTGTAAGGGGAATTTGACCTTCTTCATAAGGAGGCATGACAACTGATGGAGAGTAGTTTCATAATGGAGTATGGAAGCAACTTCAATGGGTTGGAATTTCTTGGAAAAAATTGTGATAGATAATGGAAAACCTTCTACTAAATATAAAAATAGTTTCCTACTTGTCCTCGGGCTTCCTCAAAAAAGCATATAACTCTCTAAGATGTAGGTCCAAAGATTTATTTTTTCCCCAAAACTTTAAAAATACATTTTTCAATTCCTCCCATGAGCTAATCGTCTTTGGATGCAAATGCTTGAACTAGTCTTTGGTGTCTCCTTTCAAGGACCTAAAAGGCCTTTATACAAACATCATCATGGTCAATCTCAAACAAATCTATAAAATGCTCAAACCCCTGAATGTGCTTTTCAGCCTGAGATGGTATTAGGTTCCCATCAAACACGTGTAGGTACCTATAGTACCTGTGGGAGGAAAATCATGAAGGACTTGAGGTAGATTTAAAGGGACTATATCCTAAAGGGCTGTAAATCTTGGGAGATGCTGGATTAAGTATAGGGGTGAAATTCTAGTCTTGGATTCATGAGGCTCATCATTATGGTCCTTACATGGCTTAGATGGAATATTTTTATCAAGGCCAATGATGAACTGAGGGGACATTCGTGTAAATTTAAGAGGGGAATCTATAATTTATGGATTATCATGGTCATCACTTGCATGTAGTAAGTAAAGAATAACTTGTCTAGAATTTTCAAGAAAGGACCAAAGACAATCCTATAACAAATAGTAAAATGACCTAGAAAAAATCCCATTTTGAGCATTTGTTTTCTTCCATAACGCCTTCTCATACCTATGCCAAGGGGAATCATCTTTCAATGAATGAACTGCAGTCGAAATTTGAGTGGAGTCGCCACAATGTTTGGGATCTGAATCTACATTAAGAGGAGTTCCATTGATGTTTTGGAAGTCAGATTCTCTATTGAGAGTGGAGTCACAAAGGAAAAATCACCATGGATTCTTCTCGCCAAGAAATCACATTTAAACTAATTTTCTAATGTGTGGATTCACCAAAGAAGGAATACAACCAATACGTACCCAAGTGTCTGCTACTCTCAGAACTCAAAACTCAACCATGTCATTATTTCCAAGGGAAAATTTTTCAATTTCATACCCGACAACTGTGCTAGAATGTTATCACCCTATAAATTCTTTTGTTCGGGCCTAATAGACAAAATGACAGGTAACCTGTTTAACCAAATTTTAGGAGTCGAGACTCATTCACGGCTCAACTCATAGAGGGCTCTCTCATGTCACTTGATATATCTAAGGGAAATCAGTGGCTAGATTTGGTTTTGTTTTGGGGGTTCTTATAAAATAACTGAAAAAAACATAACATTTGGGCTATGGAGTCTTGAATGAAAAATGCATTGTCAAACATGAAAACTATCAAGAGGAAAGGCTAAATGAGGCTTAATTTCCAGTCCGAGTTTATATCTGAAATTTGCAAGGCACGAGGAAAAGAAACATATAAATGCATCAGAACATATTAAAAATAAATTTTGAATTGGTTGAGAAGAAATACACATAATCTAAAATGCTTAAGCCAAGAGCATCGCGAACGATGAATTGGTTTTGTTTCTCCAATTTAGACTGATGAAAGTGTAAATGAAATATAAGATTACAATAATTACATACTATGAAAGAACAAAAGACTCATATCACCACCAGTTAGAATCTCTTTGTAAACAGTCCAAAATCTACCTTTGGATTTATATATTCATTCTAGCTCCAAAGTTTCACAAAGTCTTCCTGCTTAGAGGGAAGGATCCTCTTTTCTCCATGCATTCTATATTCTAGAGATAATATATATATATATATATATATATATATATATATATATATATATATATATATATATATATAGAGGAATTACTTTGTGGAATTCAAACATTTTAAACTTCCCCATAATTCTAAAAATAGAGACCAATTACAAAGGAATGATTTATAAAGACAATTATCCTCTTTTAAAGGGATCATTACGAATAGGTCTGACATATCTCGGGATTTTTCTCAATCACTATCCGGCCCAAAATTTTGCTGGAACATACTCAATCCTACCTGAGAAATTATTTTAGCTTGAAGATTTCCTCCTTTAGAGTGCTCAACCAAGTGAGTTAATTTTCTCCAATGCTCTCCATCACCTCTCATTTTGTTTTCGCTCGGGTCATTTCTTCATCTTCTTGTAGATTTCTTATGTGTGTCCATTGATGATTAGTTCCCTCATAATAGGGTTTAATCTGACCCCTGATTCTTTCTCAGTCTCGGGTTCAGTATGAAATTTAGTTGCTAATATCTTCTCAACCAAATTTTCTCTCTTACTCATTGATAAACTTGACATGTTAGTTTAAAACCCCAATGTAATAGATACTATTCGATTGGCGTTTTCCATCTCTTCTAACCTCCCAGAGACCACAATTTTGTCTCCCTTAATTTTACATAACTCAGGAAATCAATCCAGCTCTAGATTACTTCACTTATGCATGAGACTACTCCATTTTCCTGGAGTAGAATAAAACCACCCATATCTCTAATCGGTAGTCTCCTAATCCCACCATGAATTACTGACATGGTACGTTGGTTTGACATGCTTCATCAATCTACCTCAAATGATGAACTTTTGAGTTATTTATACAACGACGTTCACCGGCATGTCAGACGGGAAATACCCAAACCAACGACGTGATGTGATTTGACTAGCCGTCACCTCCCCCATGAGTTGTTGATTTGACACATTAGACCATGTCACATCGGGGATGTTTGGAAAATGGTTTCGTTGACTCTTCTACTCGATGTACTTCTAAGAGTGCCACATGCCCACCACTAAAACCACAATGGTTTTCCCTGGTTCGCCCTTGCATAATTAAATTCCACGCTACTTTTCCATCGGATATGGGTCTCAACCGTTGATATGGGATACTTCAAGATCAACGGTCCATAATATTCCCTCCTTCGCCATGCCCATGTTTTCTTTTCCATATTGCTTCCACATAAGACCGAAATTTCCAAGGAATGATGCAATGTCTCTCTACATTGTTTTTAGTCACCTGCTAAATTTTAACTTGGATTTCAGGCATAATATATGGTGATAACAGATGGAACAAATGTATACTCATAACTTAATCTCATTTAATAAAGAAAACTATTTATAGACATATAAATGCATGCATGCATCCATTATTTTCAATTCAAATCACAAGGCATGAAACACTTATCTTAACCACAAGGTGTGATGCAACCGTGGAAAGGGTGCTCATTTCCACCCAACCATAGGCTCAACTACCCCAATGGATTTATCACTAGCCACCCCGGAGCTTAGACCACAATGCTTTGAGATTCAATCTCTTTCTTCCAGATCAACGAAAGTTAGGGGTGAAGGTTACTCTCCTTCTCCCAACATAGAAATAGATGGGGATGAAGGTTACTCTCCTTCTCCCGGCTCAGAAACAGATTGGGATAAAGGTTAATATCCTTCTCCCAGCTCAAAAATAGATGGGGACGAAGGTTACTATCCTTCTCCCGACTCAGTATCTATTTTCTGGGATTAGAACTCACTTCCCTTGTTCTCAGTCCTTCCTTGGATCCGAGAGCTTCGACTCTTGTCTCTACACTCTTCGCAGGTCTCCCCCTGCACCCACCATGCTTCATTTCTTGCCTTCCTTAGAAATATTGTGTCTGGCTCAAATTCCTAGTCCTTGGTCAGGTATGGAAGCCTTACAGATGGAAAGTCTACTCCATCCCCTCATTAACTCTTGAGGAGGTCTTCCCACCTACCAGCCTGACTTAATTCATTCCTGGGTTAGAGGGTTGTTCTGATCCTGAGAAATTCAATCCAAAAAATGTACTGGTTCGATGGAGGTTAATGCAACCATTCCAGGTACCCTCCACCACCTTTTCATAGCATTCGTGGTCTCTTCTTAGCACGTCCCATGTTGGCACAGGGGTAGACCCAGGGTTCAACACTACAACAATGCACCAACAAAACTCTAACTACTAGCCCTTTCGACAACACTTGCGAAGCAGATGCAATCTCACCTGAAGCAACTATGTGGGGGTTGTAGGACAGAGATGTCTACAACCAAGGGGAATATCAAGTGGATCTAATACCAGAACAATACAACATTCATATATCACTTATCAGCTTAGATCTACTCCGCACAACTATCTATCAGAACTAACACAATAATGCAATAGAAGTATATCAAAAGGAAAAGAACATAGCATCAATCACACATACGACACAAGATATACGTGGTTCACCCTATCTTTAGGGATACGTCCACAAAACTATGCTTATAACATATTAAGATGAAGCATACAGTTCTTGTGTGCACTCTCAACTAGCGGATCTTCTTTCTTCTCCTCGATATCTCCCCCCTCCCTACACACCCAGCTGCAGGGTTGATCTCCTAGCTGAAGATCTTACAATACAGAAGGCTCTCGTACTCATCACTTCTCTCTCTCTCTCAATATTACTCACTCGATCACACAACAAAAATCATAACACCAACATCAGTAACAACAATGACAAAAACCCATCCCAGGTCCTTTAGACCTCTATTTATACATTACAATCATTCACCGACAGCCTTAGGCTGAGACCTAGGTGTCTAAAACCCTAGGTCAACTTGACCCACGTTTTCAGGGCTTCACCATCCTGTCTTTCCTTCCTTCTCACACAGTGATCCAAAGCATCCAACGGTGAATTTTTCCTCTTGTTGAGCTGTCCACGATCCTTCTTCCTTGTTGATCTGTCATCCTTGATATCCTCGTTCATCAGCTTTCTTCCTTTTACTTCGCTCCATCTTTTCTGCTCTTTTTCTCACTTCGACCCAGTAACAGTCATTGTGTCTTCCACACAGTTCACATTTTGCCTTTTCTTCCTTGCTCTTCACTTACTTTCATAACCAAGGGCCAACGCCCCCCCAACACTCACCTGTGACTCATCCCGAGGCACTTCAGATCTGACCTTTCTGTTTTACTTCGAATTTAGACTACGCAACGCAACCTTTTCTTTCTGCTCCATGCCTCCTCTCCTTTCTTGTGCAAACTGTATTTTCTGTGTCTGGTACCCAGTTTCAACTGCACATGGTACCTAGACCCTTTTCCTCAAGCTTTTACTGAGATCTGCGAGGCAATTGGTTGTCATAATACAACTTCAATCGGCTCCCATTCACTAATCCTTCCTTCCATTCTCCCTTCAAAGTTTTCAACTGTGCAACTCCTCCTTCTGTAACATAGGTGACCTCATATGGCCTGAGCCAATGCGTTTTGAACTTCCCAATATGTTAGATGAACTTACTGTCGTATACCATTACCAAATCACCTTGCTTAAATGCCTTCTTCTTAATGTGTCTGTCATGGTAGGCCTTCTCTCTTTCTTTCTTTACATGCTGATGGAATCCTGCAACAAATCTGTCTTCCTCCAGTTCAACCAACTATGCAAGCCTCTCTCAAACAACGCCAATGTCATCCATATCTGTAAAGGAAACAATTCTTAGGCTTGGTACCAAATATTCCATTGGGATAGTGGCTTCGAGACCATATACCAACTTAAGAGCGGTCTGCATTGTTAGATTCTTGCAAGTGGTTCTATAGGCCCATAGTACTATTGATACTCTTAAATCCTAGTCATCCTTGTTCACACTGCAAATATTCATCAATGATGTCTCCAAGATCTTGTTGAATTCTTCCACTGTCCCATTTGCTTGTGGATGGTAAGGCGAGCTCTTCTGATGGCGGACTGCAAATTCCTCAGTTAGGGCATTAACTATTTTATTTATGAAATGTGTGCCTTGATCACTCATAAGGATCTTTGGGCATCCAAACCTGGTTATGATGTCATCAAATATGAAGCGTGCAATTATAGTTGCACTACAGTCCTTAACTGCTCTTGCTTCGGCCCATATGGTCAAATATTCTGTCGCAGTAATGATGTACCTTGCTCCTGTGCACTTTCATGGTGGGTTTATAGGTTCCACGAAGTCAATGGCCCATTTTGCAAATGATTGTAGGGTCAGATATGGTGCTAATGACATTTCATCTCTTCTGGATGGTTTCCCAATGCTTTGGCATACATCATAGCTCTGTAATAGTCTTTATCATCTCTGTGTAAGGTAGGCCACCAAAGGCCAACTCTAAGAACCTTATGTGCAGTTTATTTCCCTACGTAGTGTCCTCCTGCAATGCCTTCATGAGATTCTGCGAGGATAAATGGTTGCTCTGCCTCCATAACACACCTTCTCAATATCTCATTAGGTCCCATTTTATATAACTGTCCAGCTATAAGTGAGAAGTCTGCAACACGTACTACTAGTTTTTTCTTCTGGGGAATTGTATATTCACTTGGTGCCATTCCTGTTGACAGGAAATGGACTATCTCTGTGAAGTGGTCATCAATATTTATAATGGCCAATAATTTCACATCCGACAGTGCATCCTCCAAACTGGTGGGTTCTTCTCCATGTTCCAACCTTGAAAAGTTCTCAGGACCTTTGTTCATTCTTCTTGGTTTAACTAAGATCTCAAATTCATATTCCTGAAATAGTAGAAGCCATCTACATATTCTCCCCCCCAACACTGGCTTGTTGACTAGGTATTTCAACACTGAGTGATCAATAAACATTTTAAAGTGTCCTCCCAACAAGTAGTGGTGAAATTTCTGCAGCACATACACCATAGCTAATCCTTATCTCTCAGTGGTGGTGTAATTGATCTCTACTGTTGATAGCTTCCTTCTAGTAAAAGCTAACGGATGGTCAATATCTCCTTCCCCAGGTTGTGCTAACACTACTCCTAAGGCAATGGAAGACGCATTGACATGCACATGAAACTCCTTGCTCCAATCTAGGAAAACTAGAATAGGCGCAGTAACTGTTTTTTGTTTCAGTGTGTCGAAGCTCTGCTGGCATTCTTCTGTCCAACTGAACTGACAGTCTTTCTTCAAAACATTCTCCATGGGTGTTGTAATCTAGGCATATCCTTTAATGAACTTCCTGTAATATCCAGTATGTCCTAGCGCAGTCCGCAACTGTTTAACTAAAGTAGGAGGGGGTAGATCAACTATAATGGAAATTTTAGATGGATCTACCAACAATCCCTGCTTGCATATAATATGACCTAATAGAACTCCAAATGGTGAGAAGAAGATGCACTTATTTAGATTCAAGGAAATTTGACACTACTTGCATTTGTCCAACATTAGCCATAGACATTCATTATGATTTTTCAATAAACTAAAAATAATCCAATCATCAAAATATGCTTCTAGGAATTTATGCAGAAAATCCTTGAATGCTTCAACCACCACCCTGGAAAAGATGGATGGGGCATTCTTCAATCCAAATGGAATCATTGTATACTGGTAGGATCCCCATTATGTTACAAATGTGGTCTTATGGCGATCTTCCTTGGCAATCTCGATCTGATAATATCCTGAAAATCCATCTGTAAAAGAATATACCTCCTTGCCTCCCACATTATCTAACACTTCGTCAGTGAATGGTGTAGGGAAGGGGTCATGCGAACATGAATCATTCAATTTCTTAAGATCTACGCAGATCCTGATCTCTCCTGTCTTCTTGTCTTATACCACCATAGGGCTAATCCATTCTAATTCTTCGACAGGTTGTATAATTCCTGCTTCCAACATTATGTCGAGCTCAATCTTCATATTCTCCTTATATTTAGGGTTCAATCTGTAGGTTATCTGTTTGAATGGTCTTTCATCTGGTTTCAAAGGGATCCTCATCTCTCCCATAGGCCCTTTAATGCCCTTCATATTAGTAAACTTGGTCGGAAACAAGTCCTGATATTCATGTAGTATCTCTGTGATTTTGTCAATAGTAAAAACATCCCAATAATCTCCAACATTTTCAAGCTTCAGCGTTTGCTCTTATTAATCTTGATTGGTTGTCCAATGAATAGTAGCTCAACTCCTATTCCTTCCACATCTCTCTAGCCTTCTTTTTCTGTGATGTTCACCTTCCTCGAATCATCATCTTCATTAGCATTGATGTTGTAACAGCCTTGTTGTTTTTGGAGAGGTGCAGTCCATTCATCCTCTTATTGTTCTAAAGGGGGGCTAGAGGCCTCCTCAAATACTTTCTGTATTACAATACTTTCTGTCAAATAAGAAGGTGGTTACAAATTTCTGAGTCATACCTTCCCAATCTGCAGTGATGAGGCTCAGCTCCGCTTGAAGGTACCAGTTGATAGGGGTTGTGTCTAGTGTGTTAATGAACTTGTGCACCCACTTCTCTTGAGGAATGGTTCTCCAGAATTCCTCGCAACTTCGCACATGGTCCTTTGGGCAACTTCGACCTGTGTACCGAACTTCGCAGCCTTCCACTTGTGCTGAGAACCGCACGGTCATCAGGGTACAACATTGTACCCATTCTGTAATGTTGTTTTTGTGTGTCCCCCACCATCTCGCTGGTGTTTCTTTCAAGGCCTCATCCATTGCCATCAATCTTTTTTGTGATGGTACACTTGCTTCGAATTCCGGAAAGAATGTTTCTAAAGGATTCAGACCATCAAAGGTGGGCAAGTTACTTACTGTTTTGTCGATCCAACGAACATCTCTGGTTAATCTAGCACATATCCTTGTAGATACTTCATACATTTTGTTCTGCCAGTTCTCTAGTGCTTCTTTTGAATCTGATGAACATGCATTGTCACTTTGCCATCTTAGATTTCCATCGGCCGAAGGATTAATAGGAAGGATCTTACTTCTGGCCGTTCATTTTATGGAGAACCTTGGTCTCCTTTGAATTCTTTTCTTGCCTCCTCAAATATTTGTCTTTCTTTATTTGCATCAAAGTTTTGGGTCTTCTCTGTATCTTTCTTGACTCATGAGTCTTATGTATTCTTTCCTTGGGTTAGTCTGTATTCTCCTGTAACAACACCTCCTCTAGTGATAACAATGACTCTAGGGTCTTCTCCTCGAGGTTCAACATATATCCGTTGCACCTACGGGTTCTTCTAAAGTTCTGGACATTCATCGATGACGTGCTCGAAAGAGTTGCAGTAGCTGCAAGTGGTGCACGGGTTCTGACAGTCCCTTGCTAAGTGTTTTGGTTGTGCGTAGTTGTAACAAAGGATCTATCCTCAGCCTTGACCCATACCTCCTCCTCTTCCTCATCCTCTGAATCCACCGTGAGGATTGAAGTTTCCTCTCCCAGGGGAGTTATACTGTGTATTGTTTCCTTCTTACTGTACTTCACCTTGAATTTTGTATATGTCTCTTGACCTTTCATGCATGAGTTCATAATCCCTACAATCCCTATCATCATGCCCCATGGACTTACAAAATGCGCAATAAAAAATTGTAGGTGTCTGAACATATTTTTTCATGTAATAACACTCACTAGGGTGATGTCTATTTCTTCATACCTCGCACCGAGGTAGGGTGACTTGCTTCAAAGGGCTTGGAGCTCCAAAGGCCAAGTATTCATGAAATTGGGGACAATGTTCCTTGTCATGGCCTTCTGATCTGCATCTGACACACTAGATGTCTTCTCTTTTATCTTTTCCCTTGTCTTTCTTCATATCTTCGACCTACAGAGACAAACTAGTTAGTTGACTCAAGATTTGACTCATACCTAAGCTGGATTCTCCCATAAGGGCTGACTCTAACTTCATGGAGATCTCCAGTGCCTCATCCTACGAAGAAATCTTCTATTGCATCAGAGGAACTCTGATGTGTGGTAAGAGGGCAACAATAAACCATTCTTTTTTCTGCTCATATGGGATCTGAAAAGTCAATCGGTATGTTAAGGTCTTGAATCTTTGATCGAATTCCCAAACAGGTTCGACTACCTTCTTCTTGATCTCTTTCAGCTCTGTAATACATTATGACTCCGAATTGGGTTTCTTGAACTCTGCAATCAACACATTCATGATCTCATTCAACAACTTAGGCTGTGCAAGTCCTTGGACAAGCTTCATGTACCAGCTCAATGCGCGATCCCTTAGGGTAGTACTAAACCAAGTTCTTTTAACAGCTTCGTCAATGAAATTCTTAATATTCTATACGGCTTCACATAGGAACCAGTGCTGATCAGGGTCTTTAGACCCATCTCCCCTAAAAATAGGGAGCCTCATATCGTCTTCCATAGATCTTCCTAGGGTTCCTGACTGAGTATGTGGTGGACTACTAGTGACAGTGCTCTGAACACTCTAGTGGCTTGGATTAATCTAATTTATTAATGCTACTAAATCAACAGGAGGGATAATAGTACTTACTTCAGCAGTCTGCATAGTTCCTGAAGTTTCTGGCTCTTCCCGACGAGGCTCTTCAACTCTCCCTTCCTCTTCCCTAGCGGGTTCTGAATGCTCTTCATCCATCAGATTTTCCTCTTCTCCATTGTAGAAACCCTCATCTCCGTAATTCTTCTTAAATAGGTTCGCAATATGAACTTCTCTGAACATTCTCCCACAACACGTATGTCCAACGTCTATTTCGTTGTCGTTGTCTAAATTTTTAAACATTAGCTTTTTCAAATCTGACAAATCTACCATATCTTCAAGATGTTCTTATCATGCAATAAAATCTTGATCCTCATCTTCAGAAAATGTACAAATTTTCCTCTGGGTCCTTTGAAGAAATATCTATCGGCTTGGCTATATGAGTCTACTTTGTCAACAAAAAACTCGGTGATGTACCCTCCAATGGTTCTATCAAATCAGTGATCTACTGATCTTGACACGACATTATCAACTCTCTTGACCTTCTTGATTAGCGTCGACGTCCAAACCATAAGAGGTCTAGATCTGATCTCAAACTGGGTATCTACTAACCTAGCTAACCACTCATATAGCTCCTGATGGATTCCTCCAAAGAAAATTTTGTGTATATCAGTAAAGATATATCTCTCCAACCAATCCTCTTTACTAAGATTAGGGTTCTTGTTCTGGGCTTTAGCGAAGTCATTTTCTTGATTTTCTATCCACTTTTGAATTTTCATCTTTGATGGGAACCACCTTGACATTCCCTCAAGAAGATTCATGTCCCGACAACGAAACTATT
>SNQJ01S0007630.1:36137-49612 GCA_010110895.2 Picea sitchensis
ATTAATGCATAGATTGAATAATCACATGGATATGCAGGATAGTTGATGTTGCTTCTATAATGGCTAAGTTCTCATTGGATTGTCTAATTCATACTTTTCACTTTGCTATCGAAGTCAATATTGAGTTTATCCCTATTGAGTTATTGTTAATTGTTAAATGTCATCGCGATATTATAAGACACCGGAGACATAACCATCAACACTATATTTGAGTTTTCTTGCTTTTATAGATTAGAGAATAACTTTCTTGCTTTGGTAGATTAAAGAATAGTTTTCTTTTCATATATTAAAAAGTAGTTGTTGATTACTTTTATTATCGTGATGATTTGAATTTAGTAGATTAAGATTTCCTTTCGTAAATTAGAAGTAATTGTGAAGTTTAATTTAAGAATAGAGTTCACTTGCTTATTAGTTTGATTAGTTGCTTATTGAGTAATTTTGATTAGTTTACTTGTTGTAGAAGTTATCATAGGTTAGTTAGTTGTTTTCTTTCTTATTTACTTTCTTTGATATGGTAGTTGCTTTCTTATTTACTTGCTTTAATAGGATAGTTGCTTATTCAATTTTAGTAGGTTAATTAAAGTAGTTTGTTGTTGTTATTGCTTATTAGGTAGATTGAATAGATAGTTTTCGTTTGCTTATTGTCATGATTAAGTTAGTTTTCTTTAAGTAGCGTTTTCATTTTCTTTCTTAGGACTATCCATCGATCCTTTGTTCAAAAGTTACTTAGGGTAAATAGTTTAAGTTTCTTAATAGGGTTTGATCATTAGTAGTCTTTGCTTAAGTAGATTAGCCCTTAGATAGCTCATTTCCTTAGTTCAACTATACTACCTCTAGCCTTTCTGCCTTGGCACATATAGTGATACAACTCTAAGTTTACTTACCCCGGGTTGACAATTTAATTGAGGGT
Organism: Picea sitchensis; assembly: GCA_010110895.2. Lineage (NCBI taxonomy): Eukaryota > Viridiplantae > Streptophyta > Pinopsida > Pinales > Pinaceae > Picea > Picea sitchensis. Next base: position 37,048 of record SNQJ01S0007630.1, read on the forward strand.
TTTTTAGTGTTTTTTTTAGTGCATATAGAATATCCATCAGAAGTCCTAAAGCAAATCACGTTCGTTGATTGAAAAAGGGGAAAATATGAGCCGTCAGTTCCGAAGCACTATCAATATCATGATATCAAAGGTCACGTCAAATTGTGGGGATAGAAAGTGCTCAGACTTTAAAAGTTCGAGGGTGGGCCGCAATCAGAACCATGATATTGAAAAAGGGACACGTGGTGGCTTGTGGTGAATTGCGGGGAGAAAAGAATTTGGACTCAAACCACCCTTGTATGCGCCCGCAATCACGTGATTGTCATTTGATTGTAACCCGCAGTCATATACGATGGTTGTCAAAGAAAAAGAAAAAAAAAGGGGGGTCTAGTTCCCCGATATTCCAAATTAGAGACCGTGGAGAGTGAATTTGTTCCTATAAGTAGAACAAAAATTTTATGCCCCACCATGGGTGTGTGACAAGGTACTTCACCAATGAAAATTAACATGAGAATCCTGTAATGTTGCACTGTATAAAAAAAAATATGATCAATGGTATTTTTGTGGGTTGCCTTACAATATTGATCCTATCCTACGAACATGTCCCAACCGACCCTTCGTACTTCAAAATGTGAAGTATTTATAAGTTGTTTACCAAGGATCCTGTCATAAATGAGCAGGATATATCTAATTTTAACTATATGTATTAATTACAAAAATATAGGAATCTTTAAGATTGATTCGGATTTCAGGTGCTTGATTTGATTGACTAAAAATAAAGTTTAGATGCAATAACTATGAAACAAACTGTCAAGTGGTTCGAATGTTGGAGCTTATAGATGAATTATGTTTGGATCCTGGAACTGCCTGCTGGTTTGATGGAAGTTGTTGACGATCGTTCTTTGGCCTCTGCTTAGCTGTTGGTATTTATTGGTGACTGTGATTGAGCACTGAATGTGGGATTTTATCATGATATCAAAGAAAATCCCATGATTCACTGTCCTTATTGGGGCTAGGGTCCACCCTGAACTTATTACTATCACCTATTCCTATCTTCTAATTGTTTATCAAAGCCTGTGGATTCTCAAATGTCCACATTTCCCATGAAGTAGAAGGAGCCTTTTTAAAATGCTTGCAATTAATCATAAACCAAAAGGAACCTTGCCACTCAGAACAATGATTATGGGATGAGGAACCCTGACTTCGAGCCTTCAGGCTTCGAAAAAAGACAAGTCAATAAAAATGCTATTACCTGAAGGCTGAAATCTGAAGTGGAAGAGCGACCAAGACAGAACTGTGACCACCGACATATTGGAGCGTGATTAAACCTTGCGCAAGTTGCAAGATCCGAAGTACCCGAATGACATTGATATGCATTTGATATGGACGATCAGATGATGCTTGAAATTTGAAAAATTTTACCTTCTGACTGCCACGATGTCTTTTTTCTAGTGGTGTGGAATCATTACGGAATAGTCGGTCAAACGATCATAGGAAAGTGTGATTGGTGACGAATAGGATGACGTGGCAACATACATGGAAAGTAGCGATGAGGGGCGAGAAGTATCAGGAATGTGGAAGACAGGTGGCATATGGTGAGAGGAGGAGTAGACACAGGAGGTGAGGGTTATGAACAATAGTCAGAGAGGTGACGTGACAAGCGAGAGGGTGAGCGATAGAGTAAGTGGAGGACAGATGTAAGCAGAGGGTGTAAGTGGTATTGGAGCGGTGGTTTAGCAGGATTTTGGAGGGGGGGGTAGCTAGTAAGTAGTATTAGAAGGGTGGGGGGATCCGAAAAAACGAGGATGCACCACGTAGGTGGGGGAAAAACAACTCTTCGGACCCCCCCCCGTCGTTATAGGTAGAAAAGTCAGGGGGGTCCGAAAAAGGATGAGGACTGTCGATCTGGAACAAGATGGATGTCATCGATGAGATTAGCACGAGAGTTAGGCACTACAAGACAAAAAATCTTGTTCGCCAGCAAACTTAGGATAAAAATTATGCATTGGGTAGTTCTAATGTTGCTTTTTTCCATTTTTACATTATAATTTTATTTTCCCATGCTATAATAACCCAATTTAATTAACTAAGGGTATATTTTCAAATGCAAACCCTGCCTATTTTCTCTCCTTTGGGAAATTATTTGCAGAATGAAATATCATTTACCACATAAAATCACTAAAGGAAGAAATTTTAATCACCATTTGATCCTATGAAATATGGGGTTATAAGACCAAGGAAAGGTCGCCCCTCACCGTGTTGCACTATTAAGTCACCGCTAAACAAAGTCATCCACAACAACTTGACTCCATTGTCCACCTCATCCCATAGTTATCCAATCTGTTGCACACAATCTGCATTGCATCCAAGTCTACGAATGATCCGGATTATTTTCGGCACAAAATGAGAGCGAAGATATAATAAAGAAATGTACAGATATATCGCAGATATCCAATAATATAACAAAAATGTATCATAGATGCAACCATAACACAGAGATACAATAAGACACAATTTTCTATTAATGAGTGAAAATGTACAAAGACTGTAAAAATACAAAGTGAAAGACTCGCTAGAATGGTGGCAACTTATCTCTAAGAAGAGATGTGACAGTTACTCACATTTGCAAGAAGATGATCGTTACAATGAGGCTCCAAAGGAATTTTTAACATAACAAAAAATCCAAAACCCTAACCCCGGAAGATGAAAATCCAAAAGGTTTGCGGGCCTCGATGGGGGTAGTTGATACGTCAACTTCCCGGGGGCGTAACTTTTGCATACGATCTCTGTTTTGGGTGCTCAATACACCGTTGGAAAGGTCTAACCAATAAGAACGATTTTTGACTAGCCTAAGTAAGTGCCTTTGGTAGTCATGTAGGCCCCAAATACCCAAAAAAATGTCGTTTAGGGCCTCAAAACGGCCTCACAAGTTTGGAACCTGAAAAACTGTCGAAAAACTGCCAAGATGGAAAACTATTTTTCGAGCCCGTGGAATAGGTGGGTGGCCACCAATATCCACCTAGATAAATCCTCCCTCCTTAGGAAGAAATGGTCTCCATTTTCTTGACTTCTTGAGGGAGAGGGGGAAGCATTTGTTGAATCTGAATCTTGGTGAGTTGCTTGCCTTGCTGGAGACATTGTGCTACTTGGTTTGTGGAAGATGTCATGATCCTATTGCTAGCGAGGTTTAATCTGTTCAACCAGTCGGGCTACATGAGATGTATCTGTGCAGAAGGAATATTTGTTCTTTGATGCAGTCTTGTCGACCCACTTATGTTGGATAGAAGGTGCTTGGACTGAGGTTGTAGTGGTTGCAACATCCTTCTGTTCACCTTTTGAACAGATTGTGAAGCAACTGACTTTTTTAGTATGAGATACTACCTTGCGGAACTGTTTGGGTGGGACATTACTTGTAACTACCTCTGGTATTCGGTAGAGATGACCCCCAAAGTAAAAATGACACTACGGGGTCGAGACTCATAAACAACATGGCGCTTTCACATATATGGTTGGCCCAAGAGAACATCACAGACATCTAGTGGGGAAACATCACATAATTCCTCATCCTTGAAGGTTTGGATGTCGTATGACAATCGACACTGTTGGCTGACACTAAGATCTCGTCGGTGGCGAAGCCACCCAATGTTGTATGATTGTGGGTGTGGTGTTGTCGACAATCCCAACTCTTTGACGACCTCTGCTGAGATGTGGTTCTTCTGGCTTCCGCTATCAACAATAAAATGCAGCAAGGTCCCCTTCACTTACATCTGTGAATGAAAAAGGCGCTCCCCCTCTTCAAGATTTGTTGGTTCTTCTGGTTGAATTGTTGCGGTCACGAAAATAATAGTGGGGTCTTCATTGATGATCTGTATTTTACTAGTATTTTCAGAATCAGATTCTGAATTAGAGTTCAACTCCTTGTCTTTGATCTCAACCACCAATGACTGCTTTGAGCGACATTCATCGGTGTTGTGCCAGGGGATTTTATGGAAATCACACCATTTTTCAATGTCCTTCTTCATATTCACATGACCCTTCTTTTCCTGTGACTTAGACTCGTTTTCAATTTTTTTTTGTTAGGGTCATCTTTCTCATAATTTGGTTGTTGCGGATTTGCAGATCCAAACTCTCGTTTGTTCTGGTGCCTAAATTTCTGCTCAATTTTAACAACATATCGATACGCAGCACCGAGTGATGAGATATCCAGAAAATCCATTTCAGTTTGGATATATCTGTGTAGAGCCCCGCGGTATTTCAAAACCAAATGTCACTCAGATTATTTGATACCCAACTTGGTACACAAGGTATGGAAGGTATTGGTGAAGTCCGACACTTCTTGGCCCCTCTCTTGTCATAGTGTGGTCCATCTCATGTACTGGTCTTGATAGTTGCCAACATGGTAATATTGTTCCTTGACCGCATCCACAAAAAAATCCCAAGTGGGATCAACCCCATATATTCCAGACTCCTCTATGGAACTTCACTCCCATTAAGTTTCCCACCAACGTTTGACATGGAGGAGATCCTTAAGGAGTGTGAAGGTGAAATTTTCCCTGTCAAAAAATGGTGAATAGAGAAATAACCTTCTAGGAGATTTAACCATTTGTCTAGGGCATCCACATCTATCTGACCTTCAAATACAGGAATATCAAAATTAACTTGTACCTTGAAAGGTGAGGTGCCTCCAAAGTGGTCGCTTGATGAATACACACATGTTTTTATCAGCATGCATTGAAGGACGCAGGAAAAAATCTCCATCATTTAGTCCCTCTGTCGCATGAGAGATTGCTCAAGCAACATATTAATAGAATCTTTTGCTCCGTCATTTTTCTTTTCTTTCACCATGGAGAGTTTCACCATTTTCCTCAAGAGAGACAATCTCGAGACCCAACTTTCTATACTTGAACCTCGTTGGGGACATGCACTGAAAAATGATCAAGAGCAGCCTGCTTTGATACCAGTGATTTGGATTATTTTCGACACAAAATGAGAGTGGAGATACAATAAAGAAATGTATAGAGATGTCATGGATATCCAATAATATAACATAAATGCATCCCTAGGTCTACCCATGTCCCAATAGCAACCATAACACAGATATACAGTAAGACACAATTTTCTATTAATGAGTGAAAATGTACAAAGACTGTAAAAATACAGAGTGAAAGACTTGCTAGAATGGTGGCAACTTATCTCTGAGAAGATATGTGATGAATACTCGCATTAGCAAGAAGATGATCGTTACAATGAGGCTCCAAAGGCCTTTTTAACATAAGTAAAATCCAAAACCCTAACCCCGAAAGATGAAAATCCAAAAGGTTTGCGGGCCTCGATGGGGGTAGTTGATACGTTAAATTCCTGGGGGTGTAACTTTTGCATATGATCTTTGTTTGGGGTGCTCGATACACCTTTGGAAAGGTCTAACCAAGAAGAACAATTTTCAAATGGCCCTTGTCAATGCCACTAGTAGTCACCTAAGGCCCAAATCCCCAAAAAATGTCATTTAGGGCCTCCAAACGGCCCCGGAAGTTTGGAACCCCAAAAACTACCGAAAAACTACCAAGATGGAAAACTATTTTTCGAGCCCATGGAATAGGTGGGTGGCCACCGATATCCACCTGGATCAACAAAAAATCAAGGGAAATCACCATGCCTTTTCACATCTAACCAAATCTTCCCTTGTGACTCAAATTGCGATCAAGTCCACAAGTCTGGCTTCCTTGGTCAAATTCTCCCCATCTTCCTCTACATCTTCGGATATGAAACGTCCCATCTGCGCCAATAACTACACGTCTAGACTGCCTTTGCCCCACTACTTCATCACCCGACCATGATACTGTGTCTACTTCTTTATGCCTTAGAATGATTAGGCTTCACCCTCAACCATACTACCCAAAGCAAGGGAAATTCTCACGCTCATGTAACCTCTTCATGCTGCAATCTGTTTGTTCATACAATCCTCCAAACCAAGGAAAGTCCTCAACTCACCTCCTTTAGTCAAGTCACCTCTTTGCAACTCAACATCTGCAATGAGTGTGGCCAACATTCCTACACTCCTCAAACGTCCCAACAAACTATCTAAAGTGATCCAAGTAGAATAATTCACCTCAGAGAACACTTCCATGCCTTAGGCACATTCACACCAATACTTCTACAAACTCCAATCAATGACCCTCTCGGATCTCTGAGTCATCGCACAATCATCCACAAGTCACCAAGGTGCACTATGCCCCATCCAATGTATGATACCAAAGGCGAGAGAACACCACCCAAGTCACTTGGTCTGCAATCCTCCCATTCAGGTTGATTGCCAACAATTCTTGGTCGACTTCTTTGTTGACTCCATCCATCTCCTAGAAAAAACTACCTTGCACCTCTTGCAAGTATCCAAACTCTGGCACTGTCGTCGTGATTTTCAAGTCATTTCATGACACAACAAATCTAGCTAAGGCACCAATCACGAGGGTGCCTCATCCATCCTCTCAAACTAGGCATGTACCAACTTCACTACTTGCTTCACCTCAGTGACTTGTCCAATGTGCCTCATCAAGGATTTAGGTAGCTTCCTCAAGACACCTCCATGGTTGCCTCCAGATTTTCCTAAATCCACCACGGGACTCGTCCAAGTAGGTTTCCCTAAGATCTTCGTACATTCTCCCAACCAAGGTGTCCCAAAATGCAACAAAACTTCTTCGAATATACACCACTTAAGTCACCCTCAAGTCTACCAATTTTCACCATGGAAACATAATACACTTTAACCATTGAGTCATTTGACTTCCCTTCAAAGAACGCAATGCAACGCTTAGGAAACAAAAGAACTTGAAACCAACCATACCTTTCCAACGACATCCTTGGCTACACCTATGGTTCGGGTTCGTTGTCTTGGACCTTCACCTACCCAATCAACCGACTCTTTGTATGAACTCTCCTCAATCACCATACGCAACTCCACAAACCTGCAACACCTTCCTTGTGATACAAGGATGAGTCGATCTGTCCACTTTAGAAATTCATCTAAGTCCCAAACTTCGCATGCAACTAGCCAAACTCATCTCCAATTTATTGCCATCTCCACACCTTGATTGCTTATTCTTCAAGACACCATGCACCCACCACCTGATTATAAAATTATACTACTGCTAACTGAATGTTGTAACTCTGTGAAGAGGTACCTAATCCGAAGGATACGGTCGACCTACTCATCCAACAACCCATCTCAACTCAACTATTGTTCTCGATGCTGCACGAAACAAAAAAATCATGATGGAAACATTCCCAACCAACTGCCTGATGTGAAGCTTCTCTAAGTCGACCCAAGTCATCCAAGACACCCAAGTGCTTCACCTTGGTGCAACCCAAAATTTCTTCCCTTCACAATCACTTATGTGATCACCCTCTACGCTTGCTTCTGCAATCACTTTCGTAGTTAGATCTGCTACAAGTCATGCGACAATTCCTACATTCATCTTCCTTGCCCAAGTGCTCGGTTCACACAACAAACTATGCATCCGGTCTCTCCAAGGTGTGCACAATAGGTCCGACACTGATTTTCATCACAAATCAAACCAATCGAGTTTGTACCCAACTGCCTTTGTGATCAAGTCTGCAACAAGTTATGCAGTGAACTCTATAATGAGTTCTGTAATCACCCACCTTCTTCAAGTGTTTTGTTTCACCACAAACTCTGCTCTAAGTCTGCACAAGGTGTGTGCCCAGCTCAACCGAACCCATGTTGTAAGTCTGATGCAAATTTTGTGATGAAAGTATTCGCTCCATTGAACGGTTCCTAGTATGCGAACGTTCCCACCAAAATGACTTCACATTGAACTACCTTCAGAGTTTGCTTTGATACCATCGGTCACATCCCCATAGTGTGCCTAGTTGATTCGTGCAATCATGCACCTTTTGAGAGAGTGCGACACCACGATGTTTCTCACTTGGATGCTTGGCAACACCAAGGATACTTCGTTAGAACTACACCTCTTCACCTAGAACATACCCATACTTTGTTCTAGATTACTAACGAGTCACACTCCTACTCTAGTGAAATTCTTGTATGATTAAACAATTGTTAACAACTTAACACTTAGTCATATATAAATATACATCCATTAAATGAAGAGAACACTTGTGAAACAAACAAGAGAAACACAAATATAGTGCAGGTGGCACAAACCATGCCTAACACCCAACTAAGTCTCTTTTATTGTGAAACAATTACAATATGAGCATTATTGGCTCGGTTTGAAATTGGGCGAAGTCACACGACTCGACTCACCTCACCAATACACTCATACAAATATTCTTCATACCAAGACTCTTTGTCRCAAYCGTCTCCGCAACATTCTGTGATGCACCTTAGACATGACCTCAACCACAGACTTGTCATCTCTTCTCTGCTGCAAGGCTTCACACAGACCTATGGTTCTATCTCCCAGCATGCCTCCTTAGACCTGTGACAAGAATTCCCCCAGACGAGCAACTAAAAAGAAGTTGCCCCAACTCTTTCCACTGAATCACCTCAATGCAACATAAGTCTTCCTATGTGGATCGACTTGGCTCCTTAAGGGACCTCACCCCTCTTTATCTAAGTTTGCCTCAGAATCGTAGAGCTGATCTTTCTCTCCTTGTTCTTCAAATCTTCCTCCCGTGGTTGTGCGCCCTTGTTCTCTTATAGGGACTCCAAAGGTCACCATCACAAACCGTCTCATCCTTTGGGGGTGTCGTGCCCCTTCACAGACTCGGTCCCCTAAGAGAACCCATGTGCTTGTCAACCACCGTGCCCTAACCTTGGTGCGCTCCTCATTCCAACACACCCCAATCTCTTGGTCGCTTAATACTTGGGAAATCCCCTTGACACATTCGCATGCCCAAGGCGCCCCCTTTCCCAACTAATGCAACACTTGGGTGCCAGAGTAACCCCAAGTTCCATCTCCTTGAGTACTTGGTTGAAGAACTTACAGAAAGCAACATGCCGAAGTCATGAAGGATAATGTAATCAATAAAAAAGAAGTTGAAAAAAATAAAAAAAAAGGAAAGCAACATATCTAAATGATGAAGGATAACATAATCAATAAAAAAAAAAAGTTGAAAGAAATTGTATCCTACTACATGCCATCAACCATCATAAATGCTACAACAACCCAGATCTTAAAAAGAAATGATAACTTATATATGCAAAATCTATTTAAAAATTTCAATCCTAAGTAATAAGTTTTAATAAACCATTGATGTACAATTAACTTCTATGTCAAGGAAGCTCTGTGGGTTAGCTCAAGTGGATGAGTGTTGTGGTTATAAAGCAAGAGGTATCGGGGTCAAATCCTCGACTAGATATATTGTAGATATTATTGGGCCTCACTCGATGTGCCCACTGAGTTAGGCCCTGTAATCAAAGCTGATACAAAATCTACAAAACCACAACCAACAAATAACAAACACAAAAATTAAAAATCACTATAAAATAAAAAATCTTAATTATATTTTTTTATTAAATCATGCTAATTCTTTTTCTATAATGATCATTAACTCTCTACTTTTTTTTGAAATCAATCTCTAAATTATTTCTATACTTAATATTTTATTCTACTTATTCTTTTATTAATTAATCAACAAAGTCTTACCAAAATTAAATTTTTCACCTAATAATTAATAATAAAGACTCAAAAACTAAACTACAAAACCTACATTATCCTTTCCACGCAAAAACGATTATAAAATATAAATGCTTCCACCGTTGGCACGCAAAAATGATAATAAAATTTAATGCTTTCACCTCAAGGGATAATAGTGAAATGAAAGAAAGATCAAGGCCCATACGTAGAGTTACGGACACAAAAAGATAAAAGATATTTGTAAGTTGTACATTGTCAAGTGTAAGCCAAACTAACTTTTAACTTATAAATATAATGTAATACAAAATATTTGTTTTAATAATTAAACTAATTTTTAACTTATAAATATAATATAAGACAAATCAGGGTGGCATGAGTGGGAGGGGTTATCCTTAGCCCAAGATAAAACATAGAGTTTTCATTCCACTGGAACATAGGAGTTGACACAAATAACCAAGCAGAGGCTTATGCGTTGTTTTGGGGTCTCCTACTAGCCAAAGATAGGGGTATTATCTCTTTATCCATAATAGGAGACTCCAAATCCACCATCAATCATGTCAGATCGAGATCTCAACCCTCTAATGGTTGGCTCAAGAAAAATTTCCAAAGAATCCAAATTGAAACCCAGGCTTTCTCAAACATCAACCCCTTCCATGTCCTAAGACACAACAACAAGGAGGCTGATGAGCAAGCCAATCTTACCATTAACAGTACAATGCACCATATCCCATGATCCAAAAAATGTTTTATTTAAATATTAAATTAGTGGGCCCTGCTCCATCCCCACCTCTCTCACATTTATCCCTCGACATCCTCATTCTTCCCCTCGAATTAATACTCCACACGTCCCCTTGTCTTGTCTCCTCCCCAAACACACGCCTCCCTCCTCCCTCAATCTCATGCATGTCTTGACCTTCTCCTCTTTTACCCCCTCCCTATGTGAACTGCCTCACTCCTCCTCTGATTTAGCGTCGCCCACCCGTGTTTGTACCACTTCGTTCCCTTCTATCCTTGATCCCTCGTCACTCTTGTACCGAGCTCCCACTTCTTGTAACAATGCATACATCAACTCAACAAGGTTCAGATTGGGTGGATCGTGCACTTGTCCTTGTAGCATCATGGCCAAAAGTGGCAAGTCCTGTCACTTTCCAGGGGGATGCTCCATAAACATGTATACATCCATGCTTCCACTACTCTCTACTCATATATTCCTCACTTCTCCTGTCTGGATCTTTGGACTAGTTCCTCCTATAATTTGTGGTTCTTTGGCTCGTCCAAACACAACACAACATCAACATAAATGTGCAGGGCAACCAATCAAGGCTCGGGAGGAAATAAGGAGGTCATTGTGGATGATCATAACGATTTGGTTACCATGGTCCAAACCCTACAAATCTAGCTTTGAGAACTATCATCTCAAGTTTTGTCTATCATGGAAATTACAGTTCAACATATGCACCAGTAGAGAATTAGGGATGAATGTGACGCACTCAGGCAACAAATTGAAGATCTTCGACTACGTCCTAGCCTTGTCTCTCCAACACGATCAATTTCAACACCTTCGGAGGTAGAATTGTCCCCAAGAGCTTGCCAACAAATTCTTGACTTGAACACCCCCTTGCAGCAAGCTGAAAGTGAAGACTTAGAAGACTAAAATCTGCATAATTTAACATAAATGTATATAATGTTTTTTTGTTTACATACTAGGTTGTTTTTGCAAAGTATATATTGTCAAACACAATGTAACTAATCATATGATAGGAAAATTAGAATCTCATACATATAATAGCTCCAATTTTATATATTTGGCACAAAAGAAATTGAAATTTTTGAAATTTTTCTAAAACACTATAAATTTTATCATTCCACGCAACTTTTATAAATATATTTTTCAGCCAATATATATATATATATAACATGAAACAAAAAATAAAATAACATAAAAATTAAAATGTAAAAAGTATTAAATTTAAAACAAAAAATCGTATTATAATTTAAAATGTAAAAAAATATAATATAAAACAAATAATAAAATAACATAAAAATTAAAATGTAAAAAGTATTAAATTTAAAACAAAAAATCCTATTATAATTTAAAATGTAAAAAAAATAAAAAAAAATCGTATTATAATTTATAATGTAAAAAAAAATAATATAAAACAAATAATAAAATAACATAAAAATTAAAATGTAAAAATATTAAATTAAAAACAAAAAATCGTATTATAATTTAAAATGTAAAAGATTGTTAAATGTAAAACAAATATAAAAAATCATATTAAATGTTAAAATGTAAAAGAAGAATACCAAATTTTAAATAAACATCAAAGATCACATACAATACAAAAGTTAGAGAAGGAAACATTTTATATTACAGTGACTAAAATAACAAGGGGATTAGCTGCGAAGCAGCCAGTCCCTGCCTGGTTGAACAATTCGAGGATTTGAACCCCAGATTGTGAAGTGGTTGTGTCCTGAAGGGTGCGACACAAAAAAAAACTTTCCCTTATTTCTTTACACCCTTTCATGTATTAAAATATACTTATTTTAGAATATGTCTAGTATATTTTTAGTTGTCACAATAAATGAATGGTTTTGATTTCATTCATTAACTTCTGAGCTGTTATAAAGACATCCGTTTATATGTTTACTTTTTTACATTTACCTAATCATGTTTAAAAATTACTGTATTCACTAACTTGTTGCCACATCTACCTGATTAAAAAATATTAAAGTATCTTGACGTTTCATGTTTCTACTGACTGACGTTTGGTGACCACATTTCTGTGCTGGCATCACCAGCAGTCGCCAATTGGAGATTTAAACTAATCAAGAATTTTGTTTTAATAAACCTTTCCACATTAATCAACCACGTAATTGTGGCTATGCTGGTTTAATTATATTAAAATATATCTTGCACGGAAGTTGGTTTTTGTCGGTGAACAACTCTTTTACGCTGTTATGCATGT
>SNQJ01S0007630.1:49625-92275 GCA_010110895.2 Picea sitchensis
TTCTTCAAGACACCATGCACCCACCACCTGATTATAAAATTATACTACTGCTAACTGAATGTTGTAACTCTGTGAAGAGGTACCTAATCCGAAGGATACGGTCGACCTACTCGTCCAACAACCCATCTCAACTCAACTATTGTTCTCGATGATGCACGAAACAAAAAAATCATGATGGAAACATTCCCAACCAACTGCCTGATGTGAAGCTGCTCTAAGTCGGCCCAAGTCATCCAAGACACCCAAGTGCTTCACCTTGCTGCAACCCAAAATTTCTTCCCTTTACAATCACTTATGTGATCACCCTCTACGCTTGCTTCTGCAATCACTTTCGTAGTTAGATCTGCTACAAGTCATGCGACAATTCCTACATTCATCTTCCTTGCCCAAGTGCTCGGTTCACACAACAAACTATGCGTTCGGTCTCTCCAAGGTGTGCACAATAGGTCTGACACTGATTTTCATCACAAATCAAACCAATCGAGTTTGTACCAACTGCCTTTGTGATTAAGTCTGCAACAATTTATGCAATGAACTCTATAATGAGTTCTGTAATCACCCACCTTCTTCAAGTGCTTTGTTTCACCACAAACTCTGCTCTAAGTCTGCACAAGGTGTGTGCCTAGCTCAACCGAACCCATGTTGTAAGTCTGATGCAAAGTTTGTGATGAAAGTATTCGCTCCATTGAACGGTTCCTAGTATGCGAATGTTCCCACCAAAATGACTTCACATTGAACTTCCTTCAGAGTTTGCTTTGATACCATCCGTCACATCCCCATAGTGTGCCTAGTTGAGTCGTGCAATCATGCACCTTTTGAGAGAGTGCGACACCATGACGTTTCTCACTTGGATGCTTGGCAACACCAAGGATACTTCGTTAGAACTACACCTCTTCACCTAGAACATACCCATACTTTGTTCTAGATTACTAACGAGTCACACTCCTACTCTAGTGAAATTCTTGTATGATTAAACAATTGTTAACAACTTAACACTTAGTCATATATAAATATACATCCATTAAATGAAGAGAACACTTGTGAAACAAACAAGAGAAACACAAATATAGTGCAGGTGGCACAAACCATGCCTAACACCCAACTAAGTCTCTTTTATTGTGAAACAATTACAATATGAGCATTATTGGCTCGGTTTGAAATTGGGCGAAGTCACACGACTCGACTCACCTCACCAATACACTCATACAAATATTCTTCATACCAAGACTCTTTGTCRCAAYCGTCTCCGCAACATTCTGTGATGCACCTTAGACATGACCTCAACCACAGACTTGTCATCTCTTCTCTGCTGCAAGGCTTCACACAGACCTATGGTTCTATCTCCCAGCATGCCTCCTTAGACCTGTGACAAGAATTCCCCCAGATGAGCAACTAAAAAGAAGTTGCCCCAACTCTTTCCACTGAATCACCTCAATGCAACATAAGTCTTCCTATGTGGATCGACTTGGCTCCTTAAGGGAGCTCACCCCTCTTTATCTAAGTTTGCCTCAGAATCGTAGAGCTGATCTTTCTCTCCTTGTTCTTCAAATCTTCCTCCCTTGGTTGTGCGCCCTTGTTCTCTTATAGGGACTCCAAAGGTCACCATCACAAACCGTCTCATCCTTTGGGGGTGTCGTGCCCCTTCACAAACTCGGTCCCCTAAGAGAACCCATGTGCTTGTCAACCACCGTGCCCTAACCTTGGTGTGCTCCTCATTCCAACACACCCCAATCTCTTGGTCGCTTAATACTTGGGAAATCCCCTTGACACATTCGCATGCCCAAGGTGCCCCCTTTCCCAACTAATGCAACACTTGGGTGCCAGAGTAACCCCAAGTTCCATCTCCTTGAGTACTTGGTCGAATAACTTACAGAAAGCAACATGCCGAAGTCATGAAGGATAATGTAATCAATAAAATAGAAGTTGAAAAAAATAAAAAAAAGGAAAGCAACATATCTAAATGATGAAGGATAACATAATCAATAAAAAAAAAAAGCTTGAAAGAAATTGTATCCTACTACATGCCATCAACCATCATAAATGCTACAACAACCCAGATCTTAAAAAGAAATGATAACTTATATATGCAAAATCTATTTAAAAATTTCAATCCTAAGTAATAAGTTTTAATAAACCATTGATGTACAATTAACTTCTATGTCAAGGAAGCTCTGTGGGTTAGCTCAAGTGGATGAGTGTTGTGGTTATAAAGCAAGAGGTATCGGGGTCAAGTCCTCGATTAGATATATTGTAGAGATTGTTGGGCCTCAATCGATGTGCCCACTGAGTTAGGCCCTGTAATCAAGGCTAAGGCTGATACAAAATCTACAAAACCACAACCAACAAATAACAAACACAAAAATTAAAAATCACTATAAAATAAAAAATCTTAATTATATTTTTTTATTAAATCATGATAATTCTTTTTCTATAATGATCATTAACTCTCTACTTTTTTTGAAATCAATCTCTAAATTATTTCTATACTTAATATTTTATTCTACTTATTCTTTTATTAATTAATCAACAAAGCCTTACCAAAATTAAAATTTTCACCTAATAATTAATAATAAAGACTCAAAAACTAAACTACAAAACCTACATTATCCTTTCCACGCAAAAACGATTATAAAATATAAATGCTTCCACCGTTGGCACGCAAAAATGATAATAAAATTTAATGCTTTCACCACAAGGGATAATAGTGAAATGAAAGAAAGATCAAGGCCCATACGTAGAGTTACGGACACAAAAAGATAAAAGATAACTCAACTTAGTGTCATTAATCATATTAACTTAACTTGTATCACTAAAAAAAAAAATTTGATTAGTAATACAAAATATTTGTTTTAATAATTAAACTAACTTTTAATTTATTTTTATTTTTATTTTTTTAAATAAAAGTGGATCCTTATATTATTAATATTTGTAAGTTGTACATTGTCAAGTGTAAGCCAAACTAACTTTTAACTTATAAATATAATGTAATACAAAATATTTGTTTTAATAATTAAACTAACTTTTAACTTATAAATATAATATAAGACAAATCAGGGTGGCATGAGTGGGAGGGGTTATCCTTAGCCCAAGTTAAAACATAGAGCTTTCATTCCACTGGAACATAGGAGTTGACACAAATAATCAAGCAGAGGCTTATGCGTTGTTTTGGGGTCTCCTACTAGCCAAAGATAGGGGTATTCTCTCTTTATCCATAATAGGAGACTCCAAATCCACCATCAATCATGTCAGATCGAGATCTCAACCCTCTAATGGTTGGCTCAAGAAAAATTTCCAAAGAATCCAAATTGAAACCCAGGCTTTCTCAAACATCAACCCCTTCCATGTCCTAAGACACAACAACAAGGAGGCTGATGAGCAAGCCAATCTTACCATTAACAGTACAATGCACCATATCCCATGATCCAAAAAATGTTTTATTTAAATATTAAATTAGTGGGCCCTGCTCCATCCCCACCTCTCTCACATTTATCCCTCGACATCCTCATTCTTCCCCTCGAATTAATACTCCACACGTCCCCTTGTCTTGTCTCCTCCCCAAACACACGCCTCCCTCCTCCCTCAATCTCATGCATGTCTTGACCTTCTCCTCTTTTACCCCCTCCCTATGTGAACTGCCTCACTCCTCCTCTGATTTAGCGTCGCCCACCCGTGTTTGTACCACTTCGTTCCCTTCTATCCTTGATCCCTCGTCACTCTTGTACCGAGCTCCCACTTCTTGTAACAATGCATACATCAACTCAACAAGGTTCAGATTGGGTGGATCGTGCACTTGTCCTTGTAGCATCATGGCCAAAAGTGGCAAGTCCTGTCACTTTCCAGGGGGATGCTCCATAAACATGTATACATCCATGCTTCCACTACTCTCTACTCATATATTCCTCACTTCTCCTGTCTGGATCTTTGGACTAGTTCCTCCTATAATTTGTGGTTCTTTGGCTCGTCCAAACACAACACAACATCAACATAAATGTGCAGGGCAACCAATCAAGGCTCGGGAGGAAATAAGGAGGTCATTGTGGATGATCATAACGATTTGGTTACCATGGTCCAAACCCTACAAATCTAGCTTTGAGAACTATCATCTCAAGTTTTGTCTATCATGGAAATTACAGTTCAACATATGCACCAGTAGAGAATTAGGGATGAATGTGACGCACTCAGGCAACAAATTGAAGATCTTCGACTACGTCCTAGCCTTGTCTCTCCAACACGATCAATTTCAACACCTTCGGAGGTAGAATTGTCCCCAAGAGCTTGCCAACAAATTCTTGACTTGAACACCCCCTTGCAGCAAGCTGAAAGTGAAGACTTAGAAGACTAAAATCTGCATAATTTAACATAAATGTATATAATGTTTTTTTGTTTACATACTAGGTTGTTTTTGCAAAGTATATATTGTCAAACACAATGTAACTAATCATATGATAGGAAAATTAGAATCTCATACATATAATAGCTCCAATTTTATATATTTGGCACAAAAGAAATTGAAATTTTTGAAATTTTTCTAAAACACTATAAATTTTATCATTCCACGCAACTTTTATAAATATATTTTTCAGCCAATATATATATATATATAACATGAAACAAAAAATAAAATAACATAAAAATTAAAATGTAAAAAGTATTAAATTTAAAACAAAAAATCGTATTATAATTTAAAATGTAAAAAAATATAATATAAAACAAATAATAAAATAACATAAAAATTAAAATGTAAAAAGTATTAAATTTAAAACAAAAAATCCTATTATAATTTAAAATGTAAAAAAAATAAAAAAAAATCGTATTATAATTTATAATGTAAAAAAAAATAATATAAAACAAATAATAAAATAACATAAAAATTAAAATGTAAAAATATTAAATTAAAAACAAAAAATCGTATTATAATTTAAAATGTAAAAGATTGTTAAATGTAAAACAAATATAAAAAATCATATTAAATGTTAAAATGTAAAAGAAGAATACCAAATTTTAAATAAACATCAAAGATCACATACAATACAAAAGTTAGAGAAGGAAACATTTTATATTACAGTGACTAAAATAACAAGGGGATTAGCTGCGAAGCAGCCAGTCCCTGCCTGGTTGAACAATTCGAGGATTTGAACCCCAGATTGTGAAGTGGTTGTGTCCTGAAGGGTGCGACACAAAAAAAAACTTTCCCTTATTTCTTTACACCCTTTCATGTATTAAAATATACTTATTTTAGAATATGTCTAGTATATTTTTAGTTGTCACAATAAATGAATGGTTTTGATTTCATTCATTAACTTCTGAGCTGTTATAAAGACATCCGTTTATATGTTTACTTTTTTACATTTACCTAATCATGTTTAAAAATTACTGTATTCACTAACTTGTTGCCACATCTACCTGATTAAAAAATATTAAAGTATCTTGACGTTTCATGTTTCTACTGACTGACGTTTGGTGACCACATTTCTGTGCTGGCATCACCAGCAGTCGCCAATTGGAGATTTAAACTAATCAAGAATTTTGTTTTAATAAACCTTTCCACATTAATCAACCACGTAATTGTGGCTATGCTGGTTTAATTATATTAAAATATATCTTGCACGGAAGTTGGTTTTTGTCGGTGAACAACTCTTTTACGCTGTTATGCATGTGACCCACATGTGACCACTCGGTCTTACTTAACAACCATGGTGGTTCAACCACTTAACAACGGCTCCCGCAACGGCTATTTTTTTAGGAATTGAACCCTGGTGGGATCTATAACAGTGCTCTGCTTTCAATGACCTGAATGACCTGGTTGACCTCTTATGGCTGTTGGCAGATGATAATAAATCTAACGGCCATAAATCTAGCTGTTGTTATCTGTACGTGAGTANTTTAGGAATTGAACCCTGGTGGGATCTATAACAGTGCTCTGCTTTCAATGACCTGAATGACCTGGTTGACCTCTTATGGCTGTTGGCAGATGATAATAAATCTAACGGCCATAAATCTAGCTGTTGTTATCTGTACGTGAGTAGTGTCTCTTGCACGTTTTTGGCTTTCCGGTTTTCTGTGTTGTTTGCTACTTTGTAATTTGTTGATATCATCTAAATTTTCTGTGTTGTTTGCAATGATAGCTCTTTCAGGTATTAGATTTCACTGTGTGTTGCTTGGGTGTGATATCACCTTATGAAAATCTTTAATGAGGGTCGTCCATACTTCTAATTGACTATTTTCAGCACTCTAGGTATTTCTAATTTTAGCACTATATTCCTCATTGGAAAGTTTAGCACAATGTAGCTTAGTTGGTTGCATGGATCTCAGAAGAGTAGGTAGGATTTTATTTTTTATTCTAAATTTATATGAATTATAACTGACATGGTGAAAAGAGTCTTTAAACTTTGACACGTTATGTATAAACCAACATCGGGCTTGCTTGTCTTCATCGTTGCCTTGTATGTTGGGGTCTTGCTTGTATGCATGGCTGCCTTGTAAGTCTGAAAACCAGAGCAAAGATATGGCTCGGCTCCTACAAAATGACTGAACTGCCTGATGCTTACCATGCTGCAGTTTATTGCCTAAGAGGCTCCAACACCAACTTCAATTTCCTGGTTTCTGCACTCTCCATTCCGTCTAGGTTTTCTCTTTTTCCCCACCAGATTCTCTCCACTTGTGCAACTTCTGAGGTGTCTGTTTAAATGAGTGACCATGAATATAATCGTGTTGTGAAATCCCAACGCCTTCAACTTGGAAAACAAAAATAATTGAAGGCCTTTCCTCTTAACTCATTGAATCGTTCCATTTCATTTCTGATGGGCTTGGTTGGAATTTGGAAAACAAAAATATTTGAAGGCACTGCCTTTTAACTCAGGATCGTTCAATTTCTTCTGAACAGATATGGAATTCGTCAACTCCTGGGCTGAAACAACAGGTGGCCTACCCCACCTGGAATTCGCAGAGATAACATACATCTCCAGAGTCCACCGAGCTCCACAACAAAGAAATTGTGTACAGATCCTTTTACTTCACTCGAAAGAAGAAAGATGTGGAAGACCGAGTTCTCACCAAGTGCTCAACCTTCGAATCGCTCTCGGCACTGGTATGGAGGTCCCGCACACATAAGAGTTTTTTGACTGCTTAGGAAAAGATAGTATACTTGGGCAGACACGTCAAAATGGAGAAGAATACAGCTGCATGCTAACAGAACTCAGGACACAGCTAAGAACTTATGCCTGTCATTAGTTCTAGTAATAGGGTGCATGAATCCTGAAGCAGGGGACTTGGGATTATTTGTCAGTGCTTTGGAAAAGCTTGGATTATTTGTAGCTCATATGCTTGGGCAGCGACCTCCGACCTCACAATGGAGAAAACATTCGTATGCTTCTGCAGCGACCTGGTACGTATGCTTCTGCAGCTACCTCACATTGGAGAAGAATACTGAAGAATAATGCGACACTCGAATCCCTCAATAATTTTCAGCCCGGGTGCGACGGTGACCGGAACCTCTCAATAATTCTCAGCCAGCAGTGACAGAGGTAACCTCTTCTGCCTACCAATACTTCCAGTAATAGGGTGCATGAAGCAATGTATGGAGGGGCTTCCTTATTAACTTATAAGTTTATTTAAACCATGAAATCTAACAACATTCAACTCAATGACGAGCACATAGAAGTCACCTAAGTACAGTACACAGTAAAAACACAAATACATAGGTTAATAAGAATAACAATAATCTCAATCTTTTCTAAGTACATTACATGTATCGTATATAATAATAGAGGAAACACATGTTCTTAACCATTAAGCCCACTCAGGCTGTATATAAACAACTAAAATGGTTACAGAATATTTTGGAATATACTATGAAATCTGCTAGTTGTAACCCACTTATACAAAATATTACAAAAGTGTCTACATATTTATAAACATGCACAAAGGATTTAGGAAACTGGGCATAGAGGATATTTACGAAGACTCCTCAAACTCCATGTACTTAGAGTTTAGTTGTAACCCACTTATACAAAATATTACAAAAGTGTTTACGTATTTATAGACATGCACAAAGGATCTAGGAAACTGGGCATAGAGGATATTTACGAAGACTCCTCAAACTCCATGTACTTAGAGTTTAATGGGATTGCATACTTAGGCTTATGCGATCTAGTTGCTTGTGTGAATTCATCTTCTATTGAACTTTGTTCTCGACCATCACTTAATCAAAACTGAGCTACAAAAGTTTCTCCAACCTAAAACTAAAATAATGTTTTTGAATGATGTTAATGAATACTCAAGATTATTACATTTAGGAATATTCAAACTTTTTTTTTCCAATAGAAAATTAACTCAATTATATTAGATAATAATTTGTTTACATCTTCATTTCTTTACAAAAATCATGATAACTAGCCAAAAAGAATCGGTTGAGCTCAAGTATTCTCTGTAATTCCCCAAACTTACAACTTACAACAAAAACTCAGACCTAAACTAAATTTTTTTTGCATACTCAAGATTATTGCATTCAAACTATTTACATGTATGTATGGGCAACATAACTTTAACCAAAGAAACATTCACTTGTCATTTAATCAAAATGTAGAAGACCTTCATGTTTGCATATACATCTTAGATTTTGATGAAATAGTCCATATGTATGAACTATAAGGCAAAGTGTAACAAAAATGTGGAAATGATTGTCTGTTTTGTTCAAAGCTAGTGAAGTTTCTTTGAGTAAGATGTTTGAAATTATTCTATCTAGTAACATGTAGTGTTGTTGAACACTTCAAATCATATTGAAATTCAATAAAAAAAAATTAATATCATTTCCAAAAGGTAGATACTTTTAATTTTCATATGATGTACTTAGGATTTTCAATGCTTATCCATTATAAAACTCAAAATTGTAAGTAAAATGCTAACAAGAAGGTTTTGTTCCCTAAAGAGGGATGAACAAAAAAAACACAATAGACATAAATGTATACATTCAAAGTGTTTGTTCACATTTGTGTCATATTTTCATTATGCTTACAATGCTCTAAACATTCTAATGTTTTCCTTTGCATCATGTTTACATCTTGTTTAAATTGATGTGTTTCATAATTGTGTTGTATATGTGTTGTTATATAATCTATTATGCATTGATAACATTATAGTTGTATCATGGTGCATAGAAATAACATTTTGTCCATAAATATATAGTATCATGTTAACGTCATTATAACATCATGATATTATATTTGATAAAAGATTGCATGTTGTGAAATTGTTGTTATATTTGCACACAATTCAAAGACCATTCTTCTAGGGAGTTCCAAATAATCATTAACAAGAGTGTGTAGTTTGTAGAAACTTGTGTGAGAAATCATAAGATCATTGTGAAGTAATCATTAACAAGAGTGTGTAGTTTGTAGAAACTTGTGTGAGAAATCATAAGATCATTGTGAAGGGAACAATTAAACTTTATGTGAAGAAACATAAGGTAACTATGAAGGTGAGGGAAGAGAAAATAAAACAAATAAACTAGGGAGGGGAAGATTCAAAAGAAAATGCAAAGGGAAGATTCAAAATCCATTTTTTTTACCCACCCTTCTGACCTTTCTCTCACTCACGAGTATACCCATCGTGTGGCATGCATTTTCTTTACTCCACCTTTTGCACATCTTTGAGGGAGTGTAATTTAAAGTCTTGAGCTATCATGCTTCATATCGGCCATATTTGATTTGTCTAGTATATTAGTATCATAAACAATAATACCATATCTTATATGATTTGATATAGTCAAAGAACATCACATTCAATACGTCAAT
Source organism: Picea sitchensis (assembly GCA_010110895.2). Classification (NCBI taxonomy): domain Eukaryota; kingdom Viridiplantae; phylum Streptophyta; class Pinopsida; order Pinales; family Pinaceae; genus Picea; species Picea sitchensis. The sequence goes on from SNQJ01S0007630.1 coordinate 59,417, forward strand.
TATATTACAACAAGGGATAATACATGCATTTCTATGAAAATGTTGGCTTAATCCTATTTTTTGTTATTCTCAAGTGTTCAAAAAATTATAATTGTTGTGAAAGGAAGTTTTTTGAATGCTCATTTTCATATAAGTGGTCATTTCAAATCAAAGCAACAAGTTCTTATAGTGGTGAGAACTGTATCACATGCATCTAGCTCATGTATTCTTATTATACAAATGAAATCATTTATTTCTAAGATGTGGGTGAAGCACTATCTATTTCACCAGGTGCTTCTGAAGTGATGTTTCATGATTGTGTTCAGTCATTTATGCAATATTTGGATGTTGCATGTTGGGGTCTTGTGTAATATCTAATCTTTGAGCACGGTTATCATCTTTGAAGATAAATATATTGATTGATTTAGTTACAAGACTTCGCATAGGTGAACACAAGTCTAATTGTGGTCATATAGAGATGGTGAAGAAGGATTCTCTACATGAAATGTTGACTATGACTTTAAATGGATTAGAGTATTAAAACATAATTGACAAACACTTGTTAGACTACTTTGAGTCAATTGTATCATCGATTATTAAATATGTGTGCATGTATGTTATTTTGAAAGAGTTTAATGCTAATGTTGATGGTATCAATTCTAAATTAGTTGAAAAGTGTATTGGTTTGGCTTGCTCTACCTTGTTGTGGCTAGTGGGAATTATTAAAAACTATGATGGAAAATTGTTGGAAATAAAGCTCAAAATGTTTTGTGAAGATATAAATCTTTGTAATTCAAGAACTACTCATGTAGTAAACAATTATTATTTTGAACATGATATACTTAATATTTTAATTAACATGTTTCTAAATGTTGTGAGAGATGGGGAGACACTTACTTCAAATTTGTTTTGGGTTTCTTTTCTTGCCAATTGGATTGATACTATATTTTCAACCTCGTGATTGTTGTTCATCATTAAAATGTCGAGAAATTCACAACATTTCAAAATGCATTGGAGAAAAGAATGATTGATGCTAGAGAAACCCTCCCATAAGTCGAGCAAAGACTTGTTTTTATCATTCGGAAAGATGTTTTCACAAAACAATCCATAAGCAAAATTGATGCATTTGATTGGTTGGTTGATAAACTACATGATGTTATCATCATATATAAGATTATTTGAATTATATGCTCTCTACTTTTACACTCATTTGTCAACTTATTTGAATTTGGTGGGCTTGATAAGACCTTCATATCTTCAAATCAAAACCTTTTAGTTCCCCAACAAAACACACATCGAGCGTGTTTAGAACACATATCTACCAATAGTACCCTAAGAGAGGTACATTGTAGAGAAGGCAATTTTTATTTTCACCATTCAAGGTTTGAGGAGGATGAATTCCATACTTAATAAAATATCTACGAATATGGGCTTATTTTGTGTTCCTTCATGTTCGACAACACAAGTATTCCAATAGAGGACAACCATTTTCAGTAACCACTCACACAAACAGATCAAAGATCAACACATCGATGTTTTGATGTGGTAAAACCCCTATGGGGAAACATCCATGACCCCAATCAACGTGGCCACTCGGATCAATTTATTACTACAAAATAAAAATATTACAGAGAGATTTACAAGAGAGTTTCTCACAATTGATCATCGAAAAATGACCATCCATGCCCTTTAAATAGAGACCGTGGACCATTCGGGTGCTAAGCCATGGATCAATGTAGCCATTAAGATCAAGGAGAACATGAACTATCAGATCACTCTATGTCAGGAACATGTTGTGACCCGACTACAAATGCATACTAAAGAAACACACTAAGAAAAACACTTTTACCTAACAACACATTTGACCAAGTTGATCTTAACTAACTCCTAAGTTTCTAAATATCCTAACATACCCCCTTAAGAACAACTTGGGATAGGATTGAAGTATTTGCGAAGGTGACACAATAGGATAAGGAATTAGGCATTAGATCCTATCCCCCCTTAATGGAAACTTTATGAACTCCTAACATAGATCGAAGTATGGAAAACTTAGCTTTTGTAAGAGACTTTGTGAAAATGTATGCAACTTGATTATCTGTAGGGAAAAATATCACTTCAATAACGTGATCATGAATGAGCTTTCAAATGAAGTGCATGTGAAGCTCAATGTGTTTACTGCACTGATGTTGAATTGAATCTTTGGTGAGCTCGATGACACTTTGATTGATGCACTAGAGGGTGGTTGGATGTTGTTGCTTGAATCCAAACTCTGAAAGGATGTGTCAAATCCACGAGGATTCTTGACTTGCATTAACCACTGCTCGGTACTCTACTTCTGTTGAAGAAAGAGAAATAACTTATTGTTTCTTATAGGCCCAAGTGACAAGTGTCGAACCAAGGCTAAAAACATAACCTGCAGTAGACTTTTTATCACTAGGGTTTCTGGCCTAATTTGAATTAGGGAATTACTGTTTTCAGATTTCTGTGGTGAGGAATTTCAAAATCATTTGCCGGAGAATCCACAGTTGGTGTCATTTTTTCATCGACGTTTCGAATCCTTGATCCTTACCTGAAATGATCGTTCGGTTTCCCCAATGTAACACTTGCCGCATGAGCAAGAGACCAACTGTCAAAACGTCAATGACAAAATGACACCAACTGTGGATTCTCCGGCAAATGATTTTGAATTAGTGAAATCGACCAATAAAGGAGTCCCCCCTGAACTTTACCCCATACATATCAAAGTATTGTTTTAGCTGCTTTCCAATGGATTTAATGGGGTGATTGCATATACCTGACAACAACACCACCAACAAAGGAAAGATCAAGACATGCATTTGTCAGGTATAAGAGGTTACCAACTAACTGACGATACAAAGTGGCATCAACTTCAGGAGAAGTATAGGAGGCAACAAGTTTGACTCCATACTAGAAGGGAGAAGGGGATGGTTTAGAGTCTTCCATGTGAAAGTGGGTAATAAGGTCACAAACATACTTAAACTAGGAAAGAAAGAGTCCTTCCTTGGTTTGCAAGACTTGGAGGCCAAGGAAATGGTGCAAACAGCCTAAGTCAGTCGTTTCAAATTTCTTCTTAATGCTAGTTTTCACATGGTTTAAAAGTTTTGGGTCACTACTAGTGAGGATAAGGTCATCAACATAAAGAATAAGGATTATGATATGGCTTCCTAATTTCTTGGTAAACACATTGGGGTCAAAATGACATCTAGAAAAGTCAATATCAAGAAGAAAGTTGTCTATTTTTTCATACCAAGTTCGAGGAGCTTGCTTAATACCATAAAGAGATTTATTAAGGAGACAAACATGGCTAGAGTCATTCTGGACATAGCCACGAGGCTGTTTCATGTATATTTCTTGTTGAAAATCCCCATGCAAGAAGGTATATTTAACATGCATATGATGGACCTCCAATTTATGTGAGGGAACAAGGGCTAGAACAAGGTAGATGGAATTCATTTTGGATACAGGGGCAAAGGTTTCATTATAGTATATGCCTTCAACTTAAGATAACCCTTTTGTAACTAATAAGGCCTTGTGTCTTTCAACACTTCCATATGATGCATACTTAGTTATGTATACCCATTAACATCTGACAAGTTTTCTTCCTTTTGGAAGAGGTACAAGATCCCAAGTATCGTTTTCCATTAAATAATGATACTCGTCATGCACTTTTGTATCCCAATCTAGATGACCTAAAGCTTCCATAAATGTCTTTGGATTATGATTCTATGAAACTTGAGCTAAGAGAGAAGAGGCTTGCTGGAACTATGAACACATTCGACGCTGATATGAAGGATCACCAACAAGATCACTAGTTGCTTCTCATGTTGAACAAACCCATCTAGGAAGCAATGGTGTTGGCGTAGGTTCAGGTTCAATGGACTCATTTGGAGGAAGGTGAATAGGTAGAGGTGGATTTTCATCCTCACTGTCATCATTTGAAGAAGAAGAAACCAAAATAGGAACATAAGAAGGCACAAACGCTGAAGATGGATCGCATGTCAAATAAGGCACAAACACTGAATTACGATTGTAGACCAAGAGATTTTCATCAAATTTAACATATCTTCTAACAATAATTTCATTACAATGTGGTTGAAGAAGTCTTTAACCTTTAACATCTTCAAAATAACCAGAAAATATACACTTCTCACTTTTAGGCTGCAATTCTTTCATTTTCTCATCAGGAATGTGAGCCCATACTACATTGCCAAATACACAGAAGTGGCTTACATCTAGCTTAATGTTATTCCATGCTTCTTCTGGTGTTATATTTTTAATAGCCTTTGCGGGAGTGCGATTTACTATTTAATTTGCACAGTTAATGGCTTATGCCCAATACTTTAGACGCAATCCCTTAGATTGGATCATGCAATAACCATTTCTTTTAATGTGCAGTTCTTTCTCTCAACAACACCATTTTGTTGCGGTGTATATGGGATAGTATGTTTCATCTGGATGTGTTGTGCATTGCAATAACTTGTAAATTGATTGTTCGCATATTCACCTTCATTATTTGTTCTTGACCTTTGAATTTGTTGTTCAAATTACTTTTCTACAAGGGCCTTGTAGGAAAAAAAATTGTCAAAAAATTCTCTCTTAAGTTTTAAGAAGTAATCCTAAGTGCATCTGGAAAATTCATCAATGAAAGTTAAGAAATACTTGCACTCAGAAAAAAAAGGAGAATAAAGTAGGCCACACAAGTCACTGTGAACAAGTTACAAAAGGGTCAAGGTGTGCCAAGAGGCATGTTTGCCAAAACTGTCCCAATGATGTTTGTCAAGAACACAACTAGCATAAACACCATCTTTGCAGGAAACAAGAGGAAGGCTAGTCACCATATGTTGATTACATAGTTTTTGAAATGAGTGTTAGTTTATATAACCAAACTGTTCATGCCAAAGTTTGCTCAAGTCATCTCTATGAGCAACAAAAACTGATGGAAAAGATGATGACCCAAAATTTTCAAAATTGTACAACCTGGTAATATCATCAACAATTTCAGTTGCAGAACATGCTTATTGTATTTTAGATCCTTGATTACAACTTGGTGAGGTGAAAAATCTACAGTTTTACCTTCACCTGAATGAGTGATTTTATATATTGATAAAAGGTAGACGGAAAGAATTGGAACACATAATACATCATTGAAATGACCATTATCTACCTAAATTGTTCTAGACCCTACAACACTAAGAGATATATCATCACCAACAAATATTTTATTGGTGTTACATTCATTAAGAGTAGAAAATATGGCTTTATCCTTATCCATATGATAAGATGCTCTAGAATCAATAAGCCACTCATTAGAAGAAGACATAGAAGTTGAATTGAAGGAGAAACCATAAACTAAAAGTGCATGTCCATGAGAAGAAGAAGAAGTAGTAGAATCAACACTAATGTTGTGCTTCTTCATCACTACTTCTAAAGCTTCCATCTTCTTAAAACATTTGGACTCCTCATGACCATCTTTCCCACAAAATTTGCAATGTATGTCACCAATCTTCTTACTTTTAGATTTTTCTCCTTTGTCACCATTAGGAGAGAAAGATGGTTGAGAGGGTTTGGGACCCTTGTTTTGTTCGTTGTCGTGGCGAGAATGTTGCTTCTTGGGATTTATGGATTTATCTTTTCATTGGGCCATTAAGGATTTGTTAGATGTACCTGCAATGTTGATCAATCCAAGTTGCAAAATCTTATCTTGCTCTTGAATTAGAGAATCATAAAAGGACTCATGAGAGGGTTATTTATAATCAGTCCCTATAGCTTCTCTACTGGCATAAAAGGTAGTTACAAAAACATAATATGCACTACCAAGCTTAGAAAGAATAACATATATGCATCGATCTTCCTTCAGATCTAGTTCACATTCTATACACAAAAGTCTAAGTGTTTTTAACTTGAATAAGTAGTCTTCTTTGCAATGAAAATCAGTTGGACTTAAAGTCATTAATTTGTTTTCCAATTGATGAGCTCAAATAATATTGTGTTTACCAAACACAACTTCAATATTTTCCCAAGATTTATCTGGGCTCTCAATGTTTTGAAGGTGAAACCTTAAATCAGGAGAGATGGACATTCCAATTAGTCCATAGGACTTTTCATTCCTATTAATCCATTTGGAATACTTTTCATCATCAATGTGTTCTTGTTCTTTTCCCAAGGTAATTTGATACAATCATTTAGTTCTTAATAAATCCTCCATATGGGATTTCCATTTGAAGTAGTTGGTGTTGGTAAGAAAAAGATCACTGGGAAATGTCATATTAAAATATGTAGAAAAAGATGAAACCGATGCTCTGGATGGAAATATCTCGAAAAAATAGGTTGTTTCAAAAAAATTACATTGAAAATGGACTTCGGGTGTGAAAGTTATGCCCTTTTGAAAAAAATGCATAAACGGTAACCAAAGAACCACATGGAAAGTAGAAGTTGGTCCACGTGGTGATATCCCTCCTTATAATAACCTCATTTTTATAAATAAGTTTCTTATGAAGTGACCCACTTTTATAGAATAAGCAAGATCACTTTTACAACAAAGTTACTTTATGATTGAAAGTTGCATGTAAAATAAATAACTTAAAATAAAACATTAAAACTACTTATAGTAATTCACTTTTATAATTTAAGTGAAATATACTTTACAATGGATGCATAAAAAATTTCAAAAAAAGTAACAAAAAAGATACTTGAACTCAAGAACTCTTACTTAATAAGACAACTTTTAATCAAGTGAGCTAGCAAAAAACATATTATATTACTTAGAAGGAGAATTGGGGTGGTTTTTGTTGTTGTTGTTGCCGATGGCCTTGGAGAGCATGCTCATAAAAAACTCTTTTCACACAAGAAAAAAATTTCTCTTCTCGATGATAATAAGGGTTAGATATCGATTAGCTTACCGGGGGAATGCAAAATTTTCCTTTGTCTTTGATTTATCGAGGTCGCACAAAGTGCGAGACAAAGAGAATACACAGATATGAAAACCCATTCCACTCTGTTTATGATTTTCCTAGATTGCATAGAGCACATGGAAAAGAGCATACACAGATAAAAAAGAGTAGCAACCTGGAAATAAAAAATAGAAAACCAAAATATTATCTTTGTGAAAGTTTAAAAAGGATGTATTCAGGCTTTATACATCTAGATCTGACTGAAATGGTTGTATCATGGGAAAACATAAACATTTTCGAGTGAAACGAAAGGAATTCCTAACTGAAACAAGTGTTTCAGAAGCAATGGAACAATCCTCTTATCCCAATAGTATACATAAATGGTATAAATCAGAGATGCAACAACACGACTTCACGATCTCGATCTACAACGGGAACAGGTCTTCAAATGCGCTCTGATATCATGTTCGACAACACATGTATCCTAATAGAGGATGAACACCTTCAATAACCACTCACACAACCAAATCAAAGATAATTTCACTAATGTTTTGATGTGTAAAAACCTATGGGGAAACATCCATGACCCCAACCAATGTGGCCACTTGGAGCAATTTATTAGTGCAACAGAAAAATATTACAGAGAGATTTACAAGAGAGTTTCTCACAATAGTGATCATCGGCAAATAAACCTCCATGCTCTTTAAATAAAGATCATGGACCAACTAGGTGTTAAGCCATGGATCAATGTAGCCATTAAGATCGAGGATAATATGAACTGTTGGATCACTCTATGTTGGAAAAATATCATGTCCATCGGATTACCTGACTACAAATGCATACTAATGCATACTAAAGAAACACACTAACAAACACAATTTTACCTAACGATACATTAGACCAAGTTGATCTTAACTAAATCCTAAGTGTTTAAATATCCTAACACTTCACCCTTCTTATCAACATCACCTTTGGATTCATCACCACCCTACTTCTCACCATCCCCTCCTCCCTTTTTGTCTCCACAATCCTTATTCTCCCCACCACCATCCTTTTTATCCTTACCACCACCATCTTCCTTCTTCTATACCTCCCTTATTTCTTGCCCCATCCTTTTTATCCCATTTATATTTGTCTTTGTCCTCCCTGAAACCCATCTCTTATCTTCAAAGTCAAGGATAATACACTACATTGAATTTTTCAGGGCATATGTTTGAAGAATGAGCAAAATTTCATGGACAACATTGGGTTGTCGACTAACAATATATTTCAATGCAATAAGTTTGCATACTTTGATCAATCCCAACATGTGCAGAGCTTCATTAAACCCATAAAAACTCCATGAATCAACTAAATCTGAAATAATTAAAATCATAGGCCCAAAAATCCAACACATGATCCATGTATATATTAAAATCCTAAAATAAACACCCATAAATATTGGTTAATAAAAAATATAGTAAAATCACTTGTAAAATAGATATGTCTACCATTAATATTCTATGATGGAGCACATCCCACCATCTATGCATTAAGACACATGTACAATAATCTATATAGAAATACCTAGACCTTACTTAGGAACTAAATTAAAATATTTCAATATTCAAAATGGATGAAAAAAGAAACATAAATTACTACAATTACTTAGTATTAAACGTATAGATATTTGCATTTCAAAATCTTATTCAATTAATAGAACCATCTCCAAGATTTTGAAGCATTTCAAAATCTTATTCAATTAATAGAACCATCTCCAAGATTTTGAAGGACACCCATATATCTAAGATATACATATGATATGAACTTTATCCATTCATGGAGAATTTACTTACTGGTTCACCATCTCGTCTACAATTGTTTTTGCCTTTCAAGATGTATTTCATGGTTAATCTTGGTTGTAAAATATTCTATGTTTCTATTCAATTATTTATTAGACACAAAAACCTCATTCTCAACAATAGTTAAATTACTTGTAGAAGAAGAAGATTTGTCATTAGGAGGTTAATTGGTTTTCTCTATTGAAGAAGACTCATAAAGAGATGAATTGTAAGCTATATTGATGTAATAATACATGGGTCTACTTTTGTTCTTATTGATGAATTTGGTGTAAATATCAATAGTCAGAGGCAAGCCATATGTTGGGGTTGAGAATCCCCACCATGTTTGATATAATAAATATTATAATATTAGACAACAAGAATAACAAGTTGGGATTCATGAATCACAACGCTAGGTACTTAGTAATAACTTGAATGATGGTTGGTTTTCTTCCTCGGTGTAATGTATTAGACTAAACTTTGAAGAGAAGAGATTGACATTCTGACATGCTCTAAGTAGGAAACTTCAACTCTTCAACAACTACAAGAATTTTTTCAATGTTCTCAAAATATTGATTAATTGGTAAAGGACGTCCTTAAGGAGGAAGTGATGTTAAGGAGGAAGGATGTCCTTAAGGAGTAAGGTTACAATGCTTTGGGTTTCTTATTGATCAAGCATCACTCACAAAGTTTGGATTAGTAGGGATAATTGATTTTCAAATTGACAATATTCCTTCTCCCACTATCACACTCAAGACATGTTCATGACATTCATTAAGACCAGAGTTACACCCAACAAGACCTTGTCGACACACAAATGGATTCAATCCAACCTTGTTTGGATTGTTTTCCACTCCCAATATTTTGGCCTTTGGTGAGGCCATCCTTGGCTTATTTTTGAGTTCCAAAACCATCCCATATTGGAAAATTACATGTCCAATATGATCATGTTAATTTTTATCAAAAGTAGGCACAATTTGCAAAAGCATTCAATGTTGACCCCTTTCACCAGTCACCATGTGGGATCCACATGAGATGGGTATTACAAAAAATATGAAAGGAGTTATTTTAATATTTTATAAATTAAAATGGATATAACTTTTAATGCTCAAAATGATCTTTCTAATGAGCCCTTATTTTCTCAATTTTGAGTTCATATGCCCAATCCATGAAGGGCACAAGTTGAGTGTCTCTTATGGGGCCAAATTCCATAGTTGTGAATTCACTAATAAAATTCTATTATAAATCAAACCTAAAAATAATGTAAGGTTGTCGGGGACCTTTCCAATGATATATCATATGCCTAGTTTTGAGTATCGATTGTTGAGAACAAACTTTTGCAAGATTAATGTTAGTTTTAGGGTAGGAGTTTGTTGGTAGAAGTTCATAGTTTAAAATTTTTGTTGATAGGAACTTGAGTAAAATATTAGAGATTCCAATATATAGATTACATCATTACCTTTCCAATGACATGTCACTCTCCCTATTCCAATTTTGGATGACTCAATTCGAGGGTGTGGTCTGGGTAGCTTGCCTACCAAAGTTTCTCGGTAGTTGAACTAGTAGTTGCCAACCTCAAGTTAGATTTTCAATTAGATTTCCTTGAAGTAGTTGTTGATGTTTTTATAAAAATATTTCATTGTCCTCATTTTAATACTGTGTGACTAAATATCAACCTTTGTAAAATAAATTCACTTGCAAGCCCCACTAGAAAACCAATGTTTCTAGCGTCAGTTGCCATAACCCATGGAAACCATGTGTGTAGTCAACTTCCATACCCATACACTAGAGCCAAATTCCTCCATATTTCATATACCCTCAGTCCATAGCTTAGACATCCAAATGTAGGCATGCTATCCCCCACCCCAATTCTCGTCTCCCTACAAACATAGATAAAAGCCTCCATCGCTCATGCATGCACTTTACGACTAGGCTATACAATGTTATGCAATGCTCCACAACATTAGAACAATGTTAGAATCTATATTAGCATTGATTGATGTGACATTGAAGTGACACTAATTATTTCTTAGCATCGAAAACAATGACAGAAGTTCAACATGTATACAACACACGCTCCATATTTGCATCATAATAGTCGTTGCATGCACAATGAAAAATGACATAAAATTAAAAAAAATAAATAGAAAATGAACAATGCAAAATAAATTTCCGCGTCACCTTGCCTATGCATTTTTATATAGACTGAAAAAAGAGGTTCCCCTCATTTCATTTTCAATGAGAGTTTATAGAAAACATTCTTAGGGTTTAAAGGCATTTTTTTGGGGAACTCAACAAGAGTAGGTTGAGGAGATTTGTGGGGCATCACTAAAACAAAGGTATGTTTCTTGTCATTTGTCCCATTCCCTCACTAGAACCAAAAGATGAATGAAAGATAATATTTCACATTAGCATCTTTTTTGTCATGGTTCACTTTTTGCATGTAGTTACAACACTAAGTGATGATTTTGGATTTTGAGTTAAACTTAGCATTCTCATATGTTTCCTCCAAGGTTACCTCATGATGCCAGAAGTTTGTACCATTTCTGGAAGGCTTATCTCACTTCTGGTGCAAGTTTTAAAGGTTGGAATATTTTTGTAAGTAAACAAGCTTCTACAGGAAAGTTTGCAACGTGTGGACTCATTAGCACTGCGAATTGGGTGTTTTAGAACAGTTCGCAGCGCAACTGCTGCGAACTGGGATTAATGAATATTTTGAAGATAAGAGGGATTGCCAGGTGCAGAGTTGAACTTGTATCAACATTTAGGGGTTCAATTGCACCTTATAAGGCCACCAGACTCAAGGAGCTTCCTATAGCAAAGCCACATCATCAAGCTATTAAGGGTTGTTCTAAACGTTGCCAACATTTTCCTGCAAAATAACATTCTGTTATTTTCTTGTTGTACACCTGGTGCCACGCATTTCTTAGGCATAGAATCCTATGAGGAAATGAGGTGGCGGATTCTAAACAAGTTTTCTTGGAGATTTTTTTATTTAAGATAGATTGTAACTTGATAGGAGGTGGGAATGGTTGAGGAGAAAAAATCTTATCTTTAGTCTCACACTGTAACAGAGTTTTCCTAATGCATGTGCCAAACTCAAGAATCTTTAATGGTGAAAAATCAGTGTTTTTCCTATTGTCATCTATGTTATGTCTCACTTTGGTATTAGTCTCTGGTGAAGGATTCATCATGATGCTTATTTCTTTATTACAGTAAATGATTTATTGTGGTATTTTATGCAAGTTGATCAAAGTGTTTTTCTCTAAGAAGTTCTTATTCAAATGAGTTTTCTTCCATATATGTTCTAGAAATACCTTATCTAACCTGATACACATAGTTCACTTTCCTTGCTAAGTCTTCTATCTTTCATTTATTTATTTTAACATTGATTTGAAGCTATTCAAAGCCTTGCTTGTTGGTGTATATTTCATGGAAGGTTTTGTGATTGACATCATAAACTAAGTTACACATCCATTTGCCACACCTTTTAAAACATTATTATTTACATTATGATGGGTATTAGGATTACATCTACAACGGTCTATGTGTGACTTCTAGAGCTAACATGTACAATACCATTGAATGGAAATTGAGTTGAATGATTGATGGGGCCATGAAAACAACTTGTGTGAATTTAGACTACTTATTCCTTTACTTATGTTTTTTAATGTTTTGAGTTCCTCCTTGAGCAACTTGAAATTTGAGTTGATCCCTTCAATTTTAGCTTCCAAATTTTTCATTGTATCAATTATTTCTGAATTGGTAGGCTTTGTGGCACCTAAGGTCTTCCTTGAATTATCCATATGCCTCATGGAGAGTTAGTTTATTTGCATGAGGAAAAGACCCCAGAATTCCTTATGCCTGCTAGATGCCATATTATTTATGGGAAATGAAATTGATTTGTACGTGGTTGGATATACTATTTATGCATATGAACTTAATTTGTATGTTTAACTGGATGCATTATACATATCCCACATACAACGACTGACTTGAAAAACAATGTTGTACGGACAATACAGTGGGTGACTTGAAACAAAACATTGTAAGAATAGTATGACGTCTATAAGGAATGGTGGTTGGTATATGATTGAGAAATGGCTTGACCCACACTGTTAATTTAAAGGCTTTGATATCGATTACAGTCAACTAATATACAAACAATCAAATTTTATTAATGAATGCATGCTTTACATTAATACATGGACAACTATTTATATGCAATGGATTATAAATGTTGCAACCCATTTTGCAACCCTTCACGCGAAATGATATGTTCAATGGTTTTATTACAATAGTTAATTATTGTCATATCTTATGCATATTATATATAGATTGGCTAGAATTCAATGCCTATGTATCATTCATTGGGTAAACTCCATACATAACACTTCATTAACCCACATAGGTGTTAAAGGATTTATGATGTATTGGTTGATAGATGCGCGCGCACACACATACAGAGTGATCAATTTTAATAAAACACGATGAACCTTTCTTATGTTTGTTCACATACAGAGTGATCAATTTTAATAAAACACGATGAACCTTTCTTATGTTTGTTCCTTGTGCATTGTTTGGCCTCCCTTAGCATTGATAGAGGATATCATAAAGAAATTGTTGTTGTCGTGAATTGTTTCTTCCATTGGAAAATAACATGAATATGAAATTCCACTCTTGGATATCGTTGCTTTAATCAACAACAACCTACAACAATCATCTTTGATAGGTAGATACAATTGTGTTTTTTTCTTTATTGAGGGTATATGAGCAACGAACTGTGGGTTGGGGACATCACCTGGTGAATTCATTTTGTTGGTTTGTTAATTGGAATCTACCTCACACATAGTGATCTTGTGATCCTTTCTGTATGGACTAGAACCTTGGTCGCTAATCCCTATTTGCAATCGACTGCTTGAGTAGTCATGTTTCCCTTGGATTAAAAACAAACTAACTGGTATTATGTTGTGGTTTTTCATCTTGAAGAATATCATTTTCAACCTGGAATTTGAGGTTATATTAGCATACATTACTACTATAGAATTGGTAGCAAACCATATGCAAAGGTAATGTTAAATACCAATGGTTAATCATTGTGAAACTCATGTTATAGTATAAACAATGATTGCAAGAGAATAGAGAAATTATTTTTGCATCAAGTATACATGTCAATGAGACATATTGGCCATAGACCCACTGTCTACAGATCATTTGGTATCAAATACCAAGTTTGAAGACACTTGAAGGAAATTGTATGGTAAACACCCGTGGTGACTACCAAAATAGTGGGCAAGCATTGTTTCTGGGCCTACAGAGAAGTAGAGTACCAATAATAGTGAGGAGTCTTTGTGAAGAACATGATAGAGAAGACTCGAAAGTTAGGTTTGTGTTGATTTTTCCATCATTGTTTTCTCATATGTCTTTGCTATCTCTACCTTTGTTATCAATGCTTCCATGTTTTAGTAAACTCGACTAGAGAAAAACATTAATACACTAATAGAGATGGTAACACAACTATTGGTAATGAAGGGAAATGATGCATCTTCAATATACATTGAGCATTGAGAACACAAGGTTGGCCCAGAAGGTTCCAAAGGAGAGACACTTGGAACTCGGGTAACGACAACAATTTTTCTTCACCTTCCAGTATTCCTTTCAAAGTTGAAGCAGAGATTGAAATACCAATGTTTAATGGCCAGGTTAAGATAGAAGTTTTGAAAAGCATGTTGAAGAAGTGGAAGTTTACTTTGGCCTTTATCAAATACAAGAAGCACACAAAATATCTTTCTCCCATTTGAAGATGTATGGACATGCTCCGCTATGGTGGGAGAGTTATGTGGATGCCTTGAGAATTGGCAATAAGCCCATGATCATGAAATGTGAGGATTTCAAGGATTTTTTGAAATCATAGCTTTATCCCATAGGATGTGAAGAAGAGAAACTCATGAAATGGAAATACCTTTAGCAAGAACAAAGACAAGGTGTACAAGATTACACTTATGAATTCAGGAAACAAGCCATTAAGATGGGTATATCTTTGGAAGAGGTGATAATGGTGGTGAAGTACCTTGAAGGTTTAGTGCTACCATTTAGTGTGAAGATCATAGATGAGGTGATCAAGAATAATTTCTATATTGAGTTTGAATCCAAAAAGAGGCAATTGGAAAAGGGCCAAGAATAAACCAACAAAATAGAATTGAAGAAGATCATAGCCATAGTCGAAAAGAGGAGGGATCATAGTAGTCACTGAAAACATTATGACACAGATGAGAAGTGTTGGAAAATTCCTCCAGAATTGTGTCCAAAGACACATAAGCCCGAGAAAGGAGAAAATAATGCAATTGCTAAGATAAAGGGAATAGTGGTATATAACACATTTGATCTGGATGAAACCGTAGTCTGCACCATGTTGCAACAACTAAGGGTGAGTGAAGAAATGAATTCATTATTCTAAGTCAAGATCCAAGTGAAGAATCTAAAGGTAAATGCTTTGTTTAACAATGGTTCTTAGTGTAATATGATTTCTGAATCATGCGTTGATAAGCTTGGCCTAGAAACCTATGATCTAGTACAACCAAGTTCACTAGCATGATTACAAGAGAACTTTGTTGTGAGAATCACTCTGAGATGTAAAATCAAGTTTTCCATTAATGTCACTTATGTAGATGAAGTAGAATGTGAATTTGCACCATTGGATGCATGTGAGGTGATGTTTAGTGGGCCATACCTATGGGAAAGGGATGGAACTTTCAACATAAGAGAGAACACATATTACTTTCTTAAAAGTGGTAAGGCCTACCTCATTAAAGAAAATATCAGAATACCAGGAACACCTATGGTGGTAGAAGAACAAGGGCACACTGACAACTTGAAGAGACAAGTGGAAGCCATGTACTTCCATCTACTCCATGGACTAACTTTTGGAGACCAAAATCCTGCCAATGGGAATGTGTGGCCTGAAAGGGATCTAAAACAAGATGAATGGCATATGACTCAAATATAGACAAATAATTGGAAAGGAGAGTCGACATAAAAGGTGACATCATGGGAGAACAAGCTACTATGTAGCACAATGAAGAGGCATGAGGTTGTGGTTGTTAGCATGTTGGCCACACACTAATTCAATCAACCACCCACTCAGCCACAAGTTATGGAACCTTGCCAGAAAGAAAGAAGACAAGGAAAAAAGGGAGTGCTAAAGTGTAATGTTGTTGTTACGAAGAAAGAATGGAAAGGAGCATTGTAGAAGGGAAGCTACAGGGTCAAGGATGCTTGAACTTTTAACTACCACCAAAAAATGCTTTAGACTGCCACTTAAATGTTGGCAGAAGGATGCATGTGGAGTTTTTTGGAAAAAAACAACTTGGAGTCTTTGAATTTCCTATGCGAGCAAACTATTACCAGTCTAAAGAGTAGTCGTACTCTATAAATATTCTCTAAATTATTGATTAATAAAATATTGAACCACCATTCAAACCTATTTTTTTCCTAAATTAAGTTTCCAAGGTAAATTATTGTCTCATATGGTTGTATTTTTGTGCCCTACTTCAATTTTGTGTATTAATTTTTGTGTATGCATTGTCATGGTTCTTTTGTCCAGATGCTTATTGTAGAGTCATCTACATATTAGTTCATGGTTTTGTAAAAGGAAAACACCCTCTCATCCATTGAACACACTACTCTTGTTCCAAATCAATAGTAATCCACCTGCAACTCCTTGATTATTGTTTGGTGTGTATTATGTTTCTCTACTGAATAACGAAAGATTCATCTGAGCTCGTGAGTATAGATTGGCTTGAATACAACAACCCTATATCATTCATAGGGTAAACTCCACACATAACGCTTCATTAAACCACACATGGGTTAATGGATTTCTGATATATTTGGTTTTTACACACACACATGAATTCATTTTGTTATTTTGTTGATTGGAATTTACCTCACACATAATGATCCACACACACACATGAATTCATTTAGTTGTTTTATTTATTGGAATTTACCTTAGACATAGTGATCTTGTGATCCTTGTTACGTGGGTTGGAACCCTGCTCACTAATTCCTATTTACAATTGATTTCTTAAGTGGTGATTTTTGCCTTGGATTAGAAGCAAACTAATGAATGTTCTATTATGGTTTTTTGTCTTGAAGCACAGTATTTTCAACCTAGAATTGGAGGTTATAGTAGCATACATTACTACCAAATAATTGGTAGTAGTTCATACATAGGAAACGTTAAATACCAATGGATAAGTGTGGTGAGGCTTGTGTTACAGTCTAAATAGTGATTGTAAGAGAACACATAAATTATTTGTCCATAAAGTATCCATGTCTATGAGATGGATAGGCCATAGGCCCATTGTCTATATATTAGTGATGGATAGGATTAATCCATTCTCTCTCCAGTATACACATTATACAATTTTGCCAATTCTTCTAATAAATTATAACAATCCCTCATTGGATGCTTGTGTGGAAAGATCATTTGATGTTGTGTCTTATTGGGCCTCAAAAGAATCAAGTCAAAGACATGGATGTTTATTTGGATTTGTTGATAGATAATTTCTTTCTCTTATGGTATACCATTCAAATGAATGATATTCCATGACCTATACTTGAAAGGTCATTTATGATGTATGCCATGATTTGTTGGACAATCCACAACTTTGTAGGGCTCAAAGTATGCTTAGGGATAACATTTTTTTTGGAGTAGTTTAGATCATTTTACTAATTAGTTATTGGGGTCCATCAACCATTCATGCATTGTATCTATTTTTCTTATTTTGTGGTTCAAGACTAAGGACAAAAGGATTATTAGATTGTCTTTGTTGTGGTGAGGAAATTTTTTAGAGGTATCCTATAAATTTGCATAAGTCTGTCTATGAAGGACATATGCCAATTTTTAAACCAAACTATCTTTTTCATAAAATGAAGAGAGATTTTGATGAAAAATGGGTCAAGATAAGACCCCCTGCTCATAGTATGATGCCAATGGATTGGTTAAAGAAGATTAAATATTGCAATGGATTTATCTAGAATGATATGTTCAATAGATACCTATATGATATCAACGACGATCTAGATGGATCCAAAATTCCTACAAGTCACATGCCAAAAGGCATGAACAAGGCTTAAAATTCTATGATCTCTCATATTGAAAATAGCATAAAGTGACACATTTATTAGATCCAATGTAGGTGTTTAAGAATGTGTTGAATTATCTTTGGAAACATATTAATACCACTAAGAAAGATACAAATACATCTAGAAGAGATTTGGCCATGTCAAAGACAAAGAAACTTTCGTGAGAAAAAGAAACAATGAATGTAGATGACCAAAAAATATCCTATTGCACTGTGGCTAAGGATGACTTAGAGCTTGTGTCGCATCATCACACATTGTAGAATCGTTGATGGCACAGTGGCAGATGCAATGGGGGGGGGGGGGAATTGTCTACAACCTCGAAGGACAAATAGAATTTACTTTTGTGTGGGGCCTAAGGATAAAATCTAACAACCAAGTAGAAAGTTGCTCTCTTTTTCAAGGTTTAAAAGTTATCATATTAATGGAGATCAAGAAACTTATTGTTATTAGAGACTCTCTGATTGTCATTTGCTAAATGAGATATTTGTCTTCCACTTGGATGACAATATTTTCAAGGTTGATATCGATAATCTAAGGAACAATCAAGTGTTTTAATAATATGGAATTTACCACAACCTTCAATCTCTCAATAACCAAGTAGATTCCCTTGCAAACATTGGATAGTCTTTGAGCCAATGTCAATTAAGTAATAGTGGAGGGGCACCCTTATTAAACTATATCCCATTAATTTGATCCACTATAACCTTTCAAATAACAAGCATGTCAAACCCTTAAACAATGGCAAGTTTATTGAGTCGAATGAAGTGAAGTATTATAACACTCATCCTCCATGTACATTCCTTCATGCTTGGATAGGGGAGTGCAACTACGAATGACGGGATGGATTCTTTGAAATTAGGTGGGATAAAAGTTTTTAGGTCAGGTTGTTAGAGTATATCTCTATTTTATCTATAACTTATGCTCATCAAGACCAATTCTCCAATCTTGACAAGCCTTTTTTATCTTATGCTCTTGTCATTTTCTAATTCTCAATGGTGAGGGTATTAAACAATATTATAAGCACCTTGTTAGGTGGATTTGTAGAGTTTAGAGGTTTTGTTGTCCTTTGACTCTTACAATAGTTCTTCCATAGCCTGAATTGTGTTGTGCCTCTACTAGGTTTTGGGTATTGACGATTAGTAGTGGAGTAGTAACTTTTGACTTTGTCATCTCCAAGAATTCAAGGTTTCCCTTCATTGGCTTTAGTCAAAGTAAGGAACTCATCCTTTTTCAATATGTATGGTCATTGTCACATAAGCATATGCGCTCGATGCAAAATTGCAAAATTTTGTAGGGCTACGAGGAGAGTTGTGCATCAACTATAGGACCTCGAACGAGTACTCTAACATCTCAACAATATAGTTTCCTCTACATTAGAAGCCTAGTTGGTCAAGAATGAAAAATTAGAGGACAAGTTGGTCATTCAAAGAAAACATATTGAGATGGTCACTACAACCCAAAACATGCAATCTCATTTGATCTTAGGACTAGTCAGGAGCTCACATTCCATGACTTCTCCTCCAAAGGATTTAGTTGGGTCTCTTGGAGCAGTGGTTATGAAAGAAGATTCAATTCAACAACCCCATGGGGAGATTGATTATGGAGAGGTATAATTGAAATCCAAAGAAGATGACATGTAGGGAGCCCACAATATGCATGATTTACATTAAAAATATCAGGTTTATATGTATTGTCAATCAATGATTTTTCTAGGCTAGTACATCAAAATATATAGTTGTAGGTTTTTCAATTTTGTGGATACAAATGAAAGAACTTTGCAATCTCTAGGAAATATTTTTACATTTTTTGGTACTTTTGAAACTTTGAGCTCATACTCTCTTGTTTTGAATTGTGTTAAGTAGTTTCATGGTGTGGCCACAACTTTCTTTTAATACAATTACTATATGTTCATATTAAAAAAAGGATGACTTATAGCTTGTGGAGAAGGTGATTTGTTGTAATGTTTTGACTAATTTATTTATTTATTCTCCATTTTGTAGTATAGACACTTTGTCAAACAATTTGTGTGCAATCAATATTTTATAACAGTTTTTCAATTTTGGTTTGTATGTTATTGATATATTGAAAACACACATCATATGCACCAGGAAACTTATTACATTGAACTCTACAATTTGTCACCAATAGAAATAATATGGCAACAAAAAAATATGAGAATTTATGTCTTATTCATTAAATAAAATGGTTGCATGTAGGTACAAAAAATACACAGCAGACTTACTAGATAAATACAGGTCTGTAGAAGTTATTTGTAGCATGCTAACTGATAGCGATTGGAACAACAATCCTTCCCAAGAAATATTGACTTGTGGAACTGAGTAACTCGGCCCAGGTTGAAGACAACTCAGCCTACGATGATGGTGCAACCTCCCAACAATAAATCCAATCATTGAATGAAGGAAAACAACCCCACTGCCTCAAATATTCACCCAGCAAACAATACACAACTCCCATAGTAACAAAACTCATCCCACAGAGAAAAAAGAGTGCTACCTCCTACAAGATATGCGCCCAATTGCCAAATCATGCACCCAAGATGAAGGAAACTCACTCAATTTTCAGAACCAAGCCCCAACGAGGTGATATACGCCCAATAGAGGGAGATTTGACCCTCAAACAGAGAAATAATGGCCCAGAACTCTACCCTTGCACTCAAGGATTCTCCCAGCTAGTAAATAAACATTCTCATAGCCCAAAACTCGCCCCAATAGTGAGGTATTCAACCCGTAATGAAATAAAACAACCCAGGAATGGAGAGTTTGATCTCCTTAAACCCAGATGTCTCTACAAATAAGAAACTCAACCACATATGAAGAGAAATGTTACCACAAAGAAAATTATTCTATCAATGGAGAACAATGAAGAAATCTGGATGATGTCTTCTCATGACTAGCTAGGGTGGATAGTCTCACCACTAAAACCAATCTAAAAAAAAAACAAAAAACTCTCTAGGGTTTTTGTCCCAAGAATCCCAATAGCCACAAGAGCTCTCTCAATTCAATTTTAGAAATTAGCAAGTGAATAATGAGAGAGGGCACCCCTCATTTCCCCTTTATTCTTTCGTTGACCCTTTTTCACCCTTTTTCACCCTTTTAATAAGTTAAAGTGGATTTATGAATTCATTAGTCACTTAGGTGCCTTTTTAATTTCTTACTCAATATCACTCTTTTTAAAATTAAACTAATTCTGTCTCCTATGACATTAAATAATTAATTAATCCCCATTTTCCCCATTGACTATAGCCTACAGGAATCACTTAGGTTATTTTGTCATTCTTCCGGAGAGCTCATTTGGAAAGGGACATTACAATCCTCTCTTCCCGAGATTGCTTGTCCTCAAGCAACCACAAATTTGGATGTTGCAAGATTTGGTCACTTTCCCATGTGGCATTCTCTGCTGGAAAATCTTTCCATCTGATGAGGTATTCTCGAATCACCCTTTTTTGCAACTTCCTCTCCTGGACCTCCAATACCTTCTCAAGAACCAACACCATCTTCCCCTCCTCATCCAATGGAGGTAACTCTGTTGAAGTAATGACTTGTTTTCCCAAAGCTCTTTTGAGGCACGAGACATGAAACACATTGTGTATTTTACTTCCCTCCAACAACTCTAATTCATAAGCCACCTCACCAATCCTTTGAATCATCCTGTAGGACCCATAAAAATGTGGCTCAAGTTTTTATCCACCACTTTTCTTTAGTAAATATTTCTTGTATGGTCATAGCCTCAAGAATACCAAGTCTCCCACTTTGAAAGTGTGGTCGACCATGTATATGTCTACATAGATCTTCTGTTGGTTTTGAGCTATTTGTAGATTTTCCTTGAGAGCTTTGAGTATGTCCTGGCTCTCTTGGATCCAGTCCTTGGCTTTAGGGGGCCTGCTATCGCCAAATGCCAAGCGAATGAAAGAAGGTGCATCATAACCATAAAATGATTTGAATAGTGTCATACCGATGGACATGTGATAAGTGGTGTTATAGAAGTGTTCCCCCAAATACAACCACTTCACCCATGCCTTTTGTTGCTCGGACACATAGTTACGCAGATACTCCTCTAGCCATTTGTTCACGATCTTTGTCTGTCCATCCATCTAAGGATGGTAATTAGTGTTGGGATTCAACTCTATTCCAACCAACCTGAACAACTCCTGCCAAAATGCACTAATAAACATGGTGTCCTTGTCACTGACAATGTTCCTCAGCAACCCATGGAGTCTGAATACCTTCTTGAAGAACAACTCTACTACATGTGTTGCCTTGTACTTGGAGGATATAGAAAAGAAATGTGAAAATTTGTTCAACCAATCGACCACCACAAATACACAGTCTTTGCCTTGCACCCTCGATAACCCTATGATGAAATCCATGGATATGCTTTCCCACTTGTTCTTTGGGATGGGCAACGACTGCAGTGATCCTACAGGATGTGTTTGCTATGACTTGTTCTACTGACAAGTCACACACTCTCTCACATGCCTCATCACATTATATTTGAGGCCCTTCCATTTGAACCTCTCCCTGATATGCTTGTAAGTTTTTAAATACCTTGGATTCCCCACAAATGGCATATCATGCATAGCCCTCATAATTTGATCCTTCAATGTAGATTCCGGGATAAGTATATGTGGTCTTTGTAATAGATAACATCATCAACTACTTTGTAATTGTCATCCTGTACGTTGTGATCCATCAACTCATAAGCAAAATTGTTCTTGGAATACTCCACCAAAAGATGAGATTTCCAATCAGCCGAAATCTCTGCGAGTGAAAATATATTTGGTTTCCTGGAAAGAGCACATGCAACTACATTCTTCCTTCCCTTAACATACTCAATGTCTAAATCATATGCTTGTAGTTTTCTAACCCACTTATGTTGCCTTTAATTCAAGTCCTTTTTCCCTAAGAAGTGCCTCAAGTTGTTGTGGTCTATCTTAACCACAAAATTTCCACCTACCAATTATTGTTGAAAGTTCGTTAAGGCATGCATGATGGCGAGAATTTCTTTGTCGTAGATGGAGTAGAGTCTCTCTGACTCTGTGATATTTTTTCTCACAAACCGCTTATAGTAGCTACAAATCCTAAAGAAACCGCACAAGTGTGAAATTTTTTTGGGTGGTGGCCAATCCAATATAGCCTGTATCTTCTCTCTATGCACATGTACCTCCTGAGTACTAACTACATGTCCCAAGTATAGGATCTTTGTGATTCCAAAATCATACTTTGAATCCCTGGCATATAGTGACTTATCCTCCATGATACTCAGAATCTCCTCTAGATGTCCCAAGTGTTCCTCCCATGTCCTACTATAAACCATGATATCATCAAAGAATACTAGCAAAAACTTCCTTATTTGCTTTTTGAATATGTGGTTCATGTAGAACTGAAAGGTAGTTGGTGCATTGGTAAACCCAAATGGCATGAAAAAAAACTCGTAATTCCCATAATGGTATCTGAAAGCAATTTTGGGAATGTCCTTCTCTCTGAATCCGATCTCCTGGTATCTCGATAAGATCACTCTTTGAAAAATATATTGCCTCATGTAACTCATCCAGAAGTTCCTTGATCCTGGGTATATGTTACCTGTTCTTGATCGTCTTTTATTCATTTCCCTATAACCAATGCACATCCACATTATGCCATCCTTATTCTTGTTCAACAACACAAGTATTCCAACAGAGGATGAACATATTCAATAACCACTCACACAACTAGATCAAATATCAACACACCGATGTTTTGATGTGGTAAAATAACTACGGGGAAACATCCACGGCCCCAGCCAACGTGGCCACTTGGAGCAGTTTATTAATGCAAAAGAAAAATATTACAGATAGATTTTACAAGAGAGTTTCTCACAATCGATCATCGGCAAATGACCCTCCATGCTCTTTAAATGGAGATCATGGACCAATCGGGTTTTAAGCCACAGATCAATGGTCATTAATATCGAGGAGAATGTGAACCATTGGATCACTCTATGTCAGGAATATATCGTGACCGTCGGATTTACTAACTACAAATGCATACTAATGCACAATAAAGAAACACACTAAGAAACACTCTTTTACCTAACGACGCATTAGACCAAGTAGATCTTAACTAACTCCTAAGTGTTTAAATATCCTAACATCCCTCCTTAAGAACAACTTGCGATAGGATTGCAGGATTTACAATATTGACACAATAGGAGAAGGAAGGAGGCATTAGAGCTTATCCCCCCTTGATGAAAAATTCTTGAACTCCTAACATAGATCGAAGTTTGGAAAAATTCGCTTATGTAAGAGACTTTGTGAAAACGTCTGCAACTTGATCTTTTGTAGGGAAAAAGAGAACTTCAATAACTTGATCATGAATGAGCTTTATGATGATGTGCATGTGTAGCTCGATGTGTTTGTTGCACTGATGTTGAAATGGGGCTTTGGCGATCTTGATGGCACTCTGATTGTCGCACCAAAGGCTGGTCGGATGTTATTGTTGGAAGCCAAACTCTGAAAGGATCTGTCGAAGCCACAAGTCTTCTTGACTTTCATTTATCATTGCTCGATACTCTGCTTTTGTTGAAGAAAGTGCAATAGCATGTTGTTTCTTACAGGCCCAAGTGACAGGCCTTGAACCAAGGCTCAAAACATAACCTGCGGTAAACTTTTGATCATCAAGGTCACCATCCCAATCTGAATCAGTGAAACCAACCAATAAAGGAGACCCCCTAAACTATAATGTATCTCGAACTAAATTGTACCATGGACATAGCGAAGTATCCTTTTAGTTGTTTTCCAATGGATTTCATGGGGTCTTTGCATATACCGGGCAACAAGACCAACAATAAAGGAAATATTAGGACGTGTATGAGTCAATTATAAGAGGCTACCAACTAACTGACAGTACAGAGTGGCATCAACTTCGAGAGAAGTACAAGTGGTTGTAAGCTTGAGTCCAAACAAAAAGGGAGAAGGGGTTGGTTTAGAATCATCCATGTGAAAATGACAAAGAAGGTCGCAAGCATACTTAGACTCAAAACGAAAAATTCCTTCATTGGTTTGCAAAACTTGGAGGCCAAGGAAATAATGAAAAAATCCTAAGTTTGTCATGTCAAAACTCTTCTTAAGGATAGTTTTCACATGGTTTAAAAGTTGTGAGTCACTACCAGTAAGGATAAGGTCATTAACATAAAGGACAAGGATGATGAGATGGCTTCCTACTTTCTTGGTATAGACATTAGGATCAGAATGACATCTAGAGAATCTGATGCTAATAAGAAAGTTGCCCATTTTGGCATACCAAGATCGGGGAGCTTTCTTAAGACCATAAAGATATTTCTTAAGGTGACAAACAAGGCTAGAGTCATTCTGGACATAGCTAGGAGGTTGTTCCATGTAGATTTCTTCTTGCAAATCTTTGTGCAAGAAGGAGGATTTAACATCCATCTGATGGACCTCCCATTTATGTGAGGCAACAAGGGCAAGAACAAGGTGGATGGAATTCATTTTGGCTACAGGGGAAAATGTTTGATTATAGTCAATTCCTTCAACTTCGAAAAATCCTTTGGAAACTAACCAAACCTTGTGTCTTTCAACACTTCCATTTGATGCATACTTAGTTCTGTAGACCCATTTACATCTGACAAGTTTTATTCCTTTTGGAAGAGGTACAAGATCCCAAGTATCATTTTCCATTAAAGAACGATACTCTTCATTCATTATTGTATCCCAATCTGGATGACATGAAGCTTCTGCAAATGTCTCTGGATCATGAGTCTCTGAAACTTGAGCCAAAAGAGAAGAGGCTCACTGGAACTGTGAACGTGTTCGACGTTGATTTGAAGGATCGCGGACAAGATCATTGGATGCTTATCATGTTGAACAAACCCATCTAGGAAGTAGAGGAGTTGGTGCTCGTTCAGGTTCAAAGGACTCATCTAGAGGAAGGTGAGAAGACGAAGGTCAATTTTTATCCTCGCTATCATCATTTGAAGAAGAAACCCCATAATAGGAATAGAAGAAGGCACAAACTCCAAAGATGGCTCGCATGCCGAAGAAGGTACAAATGTCGAAGATGGCTCACAGGCCAAGAGATTTTCATCAAATTTAACATCTCTTCTAATAATAATTTCATTACAATGTGGTTAAAGAAGTCTATAACCTTTGACATCTTCAGAATAACCAACAAATATACACTTCTCATTTTTAGGCTGCAATGCTTTCCTTTTCTCGTCGGGAATGTGAGCCCATGCTATTATTCCAAATACATGGAAGTGACTTACATTTGGTTTGATTTTAGTCCAATATTCTTCCAGTGTTATACTTTTAAGAGCCTTTGTGGGAGTGCAATTTAATATGTAATTTGCACAATATGTGATGGCTTTCGCCCAATACTTTAGATTTAATCCCCTAGATTGGATCATACAATTAGACATTTCTTTTAATGTGCGGTTATTTCTCTCATCAACACCATTTTGTTGTGGTGTATATGGAACAATGTGTTGCATTTGGATGCCATGTATAGTGCAGTAACTTGTAAAATTATTGTTCACATATTCGCCTCCATTATCTATTCTTAACCTTTGAATTTGATGTCCATATTACTTTTCTACAAGGGCCTTGTAGGCCAAAAACTAGTCAAAAACTTTGCTCTTAAGTTTTAAGAAGTAAACCCAAGTACGTCTAGAAAAGTCATCAATTAAAGTTAAGAAATACTTGCACCCAAAAAAAGAAGGAGAATAAAGTGGACCACACAAATCATTGTGAACAAGATACAAAGGGCCCGAGGCATGCCAAGAGGCACGTTTGTCAAAATTGTCTCGATGATGTTTGTCGAGAACACAACCAGCACAAACACTATCTCTGCATGAAACAAGAGGAAGTCCAGTCACCATCTGTTGATTACATAGTTGCTGCAATGAGCGATAGTTTAGATGAACAAACCGCTCATGCCAAAGTTTTCTCAAGTGATCGCTATGAGCAACAAAAACTGATGAAAAAGATGATGACCCAAAGTTGTCAAAATTGTGCAACCTAGTAATATCACCAGCAACTACAGTTGCAAGAACATGCTTATGATCTTTTAGATTCTTGATTACAACTTGGTGAGGTGAAAACTCTACGGTTTTACATTCACCTAAATGAGTGATTTTTCATACTGATAGAAGTTGCAAGAAAGACTTGGAACACATAATACATCATTGAAAGTTTCCATCTTCTTAAAACATTTGGACTCATCATGACCATCTTTATCGCAAAAGTTGCAATGTCTGCCAGTCTTCTTATTTTTATATTTTTTTCCTTTGTCATCATTAGGAGTTGAAGTTGTCTGAGTGGGTTTGGGACCCTTATGTTGCTTGTTGTTGTAGTGAGGATGTTGCTTCTTGGGATTCTTGGGTTTATCTTTCTACTGGGCGACTAAGGATTTTGTTGGAGGTACCTACAGTGCTTATTACTCCAAGTTGTACAAGCTTATATTCCTCTCTCATCAAAACATCACAAAAGGACTCAAGAGTGGTTTTTTGATAATCTTTCTCTAGAGCCTCTCTCATGGCATAAAAGGTAGATACAAACACAAAATATGAACTACCTAGCTTAGAAAGAATAAGATAGATGCAACACTCTTCCTCAATCTTTATCTCACATTCTTCACATAAAATTCTGAGTGCTTTAAACTTAGATAGATAGTCTCCAATGCAAGAAAAATCACTTAGACTTAAAGTCAGTACTTGATTTTATAACTGTTGTGCTCGAATAATATTGAGTTTACCAAACACAGATTCTATCTTTTCCCAAGATTCATCGGGGTCATCAATTTCTTTAAGTTGGAACCTTAAATCAAGAGAGATGGAAATTTGGATTAGTCTGTGTGCTTCGTCACTCCTATTAGCCCATTTGACTTTCTTATCGACATTAGTGGTTTTTTTTTCCTTTCCCAAGGTAATCTGGTACAAGCCTTTACTTCTTAATAAATCTTCCATATGAGATTTCCATTAGAAGTAGTTGGTGCTGGTAAGAAAAGTATTATTGGAAGAAGTCATATTAAATATGTAGATAATATGGATTTAAAAACTGAAATTGATGATCTATATGGAAAGATCTCAAAAAATTAGGCGATTTAAAAAAAAAAACGCCACTAAAAATGGACTTCAGATGTGAAGGTTATGTCATTTTTAAAAAGGCATAAATGGTAACCAAAGGACCATGTGGTGGTGTAAGTTGTTTCATGAAGTGACCCACTTTTATAAAAAGAAGTGGGGATCACTTTTACATTGAAGTTACTTTATAAAAGAAAAGTCGCATGCAAAATAAATAACTCTAAAATAAAATATTAAATCTACTTATAGTGATTCATTTTTATACTTGAAGTGAAATACACTTTACAATTAAGCATGAACTTTTAAAAAAAAATAACCAAAAGAGAGATTTGAACTCAAGACCTCTTACTTAATAAGACAACTTTTAACCAAATGGGCTAGAAAATTTTTTTGTACTGTTTAGCAAGAGGATTGGGGGTGTTGTTGTTGTTGTTGTTGTTGTGGAATACGACCTTGGAGAGCGTGCTAAAAAAAAAACTATTTTCACACAAGAATTTTTTTTTTCTTCTCGATGGCAACAAGGGTTAGATCTCGGTTATCTTACCCTGAAAATGCATCATTTCCTATTTGTTTATGATTTGTCGATATCACACAGGAAGTGGGGAAAAGAGAATAAGTAGATATAAAAGAGTAGCAACCCAGAAACAAATAATATAAAACCAAAATAATACTCTGCAAAAATTTAAAAATGGCGTAATTTAGGCTTTATACCTTCAGATCTGACTGAAACGGTCGTATATTAGGAAAACATAAACCTTTTCAAGTGAAACGAAAAGTGTTCCTGACTGAAACAAGTTCTTTGGACGTGATGGAATAGTCCTCTCATCCCAGAAATATATGAAAATGTTCGAAAATGAATATGAGGCAACTCAGCTTCACGATCTTGATCTACAATAGGAGCGGGTCTTCAAATAGACTCTAATACCATGTTCAAAAATACAGGTATTCCAATAGAGGACAAACACCTTCAGTAACCACTCACACAACCATATCAAAGATCAACACACCGATGTTTTAATGTGGTAAAACCCATACGGGGAAACATCCATGACCCCAGCCAATGCGACCACTTGGAGAAATTTATTAATGCAAAAGAAAAATATTACAGAGAGATTTTACAAGAGATTTTCTCACAATCGATCATCGACAAATGATCCTTAGTGCTCTTTAAATAGAGATCATGGACCAATCGGGTGTTAAGCCATGGATCAATGGCCATTAATATCGAGGAGAATATGAACCGTCGGATCAATCTATGTCAGGAACATATCGTGACCGTCAGATTTCCTAACTACAAATGAATACTAATGCGCATTAAAGAAACAAACTTTTACCCAACGACACATTAGACCAAATAGATCTTAACTAACTCTTAAGTGTCTAAATATCCTAACATTTCTTCACTAACACTACAAAAGAAGTGAATGGACTGGAACTTGGCCTGATATGTCCCATCTCCAACAACTCCTTAATGGCCTTCTCGATCTCATCCTTGAATTTCTTCGGATGCATGTAGGGAGTGGTGGTCACAGGTTTTGCTCCCTACTCCAATTCAATAGTGTGCTCGAATCCTCTACTGGGTGGTCTCCCTGGAGGTATCTTCCCAAAGACTCGGTCGTGTCTACTCAATAATGTATTTATGTTTATATGACACTGATGGTTGTTGTTCGAAGGTTTATCAGTAGTGATCAATCACTCTATTACATAAGCAATATCCCCAAGTCTAAAAATACCCTCCATATGTTTAACTAAGATGACCCTGGGAGCATCATTTGACATGCCTCTCAATACCACCTTCCTACCATCTTCTTCTTTGAACTCCATATCCATGGCTTGGTAGTCAACCAAATGTTTTCTTATGTAAACAAGTCATTGGACACCCAATATGACATTGGCATCCTACAAATCAACTATATATAATTCATCGATCACTGTGTAGTTACCCAATTTTAAGCATAACTGTGGGATCTTTTGTGTGCAAGGCATAACACACCCAACAACTAATACTACATCAAATCCCTCAAAATCCACCGTAGGAATTCCCCTCTTATCCACCAAGGCCAAGTCGATGAAATTGTGGGTTGCCCCACCATCAATCAATACTATGACCCACTAACCCTATACCACACCTCAGATTCTGAAGGTGTGAAATCTGGGGACACTCGATAGAGTGGTGATAGCTCCAATATTTAAATCATCACGTGGATTCTCCTCAACTGATCTATCCTACTCACTATCATGTGCCTACTATGCTTCTTCCTCCTCCTCACTATATAAGAGTACCTTTATATAATGTGCCTTTCCCTTTCCCATACACATGTGCCCAGGTTCCCAAGGGTCCTTGTAGTTGAAGAAAAACTTCTTTCTTCTCAACTCATTACGAGTTGCCTCATCCAACTTCTCTTGACTTGTTCCCTCTTTATGGAAGAGCTTCTTATCTTTACTTTTTTTAGGAACAAAAGGTTTGGAGAAATTTTTGGTCTTCAGAACCGCATCCTCCATGTCTCATGTCCTTATAATGGCGTCCTAAAGAGTCTTGGGCTTGAATGATTTTATCCAACCACACAGTGGCTCAAATAAACCCTCCACGAACAACATCACCAACCTATACTCATATATATCCGTCAATGTGACTACAAGTCTCTCAAACTCGGTGATGTAAGCATCTGGTGTCCCAACCTATTTGAGTTGTGCCAACTCCCTGAAGTGTATCTTTGGATCCTTTATGTCACACCTCTCCATCAACTTCTGTGTGAATTCCATATAAGAGGTGATGTTGGCATGTCCTAGAGTGACCAATCCATGGTACCACCACTCATGGGTCTCCCCGTCCAAATACAAGGTAGTGAATTTAATTGCTTATGCTTCTGACATGGTGTTAAGCTGGAAGTAGGTGTCCAAATTTTGAACCCAAGCTCTAGTTGTGGATTTTCTTGAACCATCAAAGGAGGGAATGGTGAGATTTCCAATCTTCCTCATGAGATCAATGTTCTATTGACCCCTGTTGACCTCCCTTGACCTATTCATGTACTTGATATTGCAGTAATCATGTAGTGACATGGGCACCTAGAAATCCTCTCCCATAGCCCGATACTCCCCCCAACAATCATTAAATATCTCATCATGAACTTGTTGCCCTTGATTCCTTATTTTTTGGTTCCTCAATAACTAAGGCAGAAGAGGCATGGGAATTATTATACTAGTGGTGTTGGTGACAACTTGTGTGGGAACATGATTGTTGTTTCCCTCTGCATGGTTTCCATTATTCCCATTGGGATCACCTGCACCATTGTTTCCCCTGTTGTGTCCATTAGCGCCTCAATTTCCATTGTTACCCCCTTGGTTTTGGTTTTCCTAGTTACTAGCAATAAAATGTGTCAAAAATTGTGACAACTATTGTTTCCCATTAGATAAACCCTCTAGAATTTGCAAAGCCCTATCTTCATTATTATCCCCCGTAACGTCTTCTTGTTCTGGCTCTGGTTGGTTTTCTTCTACTATTTCTTCTTGGTTAAATATTTTTTTCAGCCCCTCACTCCCTCCTACTTCTGTAGGTGATATAAATTTCTTCCTCTCCTTGATTCATGAATCACTATACCCCCTTAGGCTCATAGGACTGAGGCTCTAACACCACTATAATGTTTTGACTAATTTTTTTTCATTTTTCTTCGTTTTGTAGTATAGACAATTTTTCAAACAATTTGCATGCAATCCATATTTTCTAATAGTTTGTCAATTCTGTTTTGTATGCTATTGATATTGTTGGTACTAAGGTCTACACCTGATTGATAAAGGGAAAATCTAGGCCACCTCAAGTTTATAATGATTGGTTTTTTACAAGTAGTTTTTGTTGGTAAGCTTAAGGACATGTTTTCAAAGATGGTGCTCTGGTAGGATAGACCACACAGTATAAAAGTAGGTTTTCCTTTGCTAATGGTATGGGTATTAAATGACAATTGGGGGTATGAAAAAAACCCAACACAGACAATAACAACAAGCATGCATTGAATCACTTGTTGTGTGAAAACTAAGACTTAAAATAATATCTCAAGACTTAGACAAACATCTAGTTGCAAATCGTTCAACTTGTTGCAAAAATAGTGGATTTTTCATTGAACAATAGTTGTATAATAGGTTTCATAATCAACAAAAGATAAACTAAAACATTAGCTGAAAGAATAAGGAAATGTACATCGTACACATCACAAAATCTGCATTCAAGACACAAAATCACATGTATACTCCACACTGGATTTAATCAACAAGAGTGTTTCTTATCACACACAGAAGACCACTCATTTATTTAATCTAACAGAATCCTGGAATTAATCAACTAAAAAAACTGCTACTATCTCTGAGACTGAACTGATGCATGCATTGGACGAACTGTGATTAGCAAAAAAACTAGGAATGATAAAACATGGTTTTGAGTCGAGTCTTGGCATGTCTACATGATGTTTGATGATTCTGGAGGGTAACCGACTGCATCGACAGATATTCACTTGATCTGCTTCTTCACTTAATTTATGGAGAATTCTATAAATGAGACCGAGACATAACTCTTTGTCTGTAACTAAGCCTTGGTCATTAAGTGCACTTTGTTTCGACTTGTCAGCCACCATCTGTACATTTGAAAAGATTTGCTGAAAAGGTCCTCAGCCCAAAGGTCACGAAGGGAGACTTGGAGTCAAGCATCCAATATGAGATGATATGAGTGGATGTGGACTACATGGATGCAGATGACGTGGAGAGAGGAATTAGGAACGTGAGTGGAGGTGAGGGGAGGTGACGTGGAATGACATGCAGGCAGGAGTAGTGAGTGGAAGTGAGTGGAGGAGAGATGGCACACGATGAGAAGGGCAGTATCAGAAGGTATTCTAGCAGGATTCCGGAGGGGGGGGGGG
>SNQJ01S0007630.1:105759-126153 GCA_010110895.2 Picea sitchensis
AGAAAGATTATAGATGAAGTTGTTTTGTGAGGTTGGGGGTGTAAACCAACCTCATTGATTAAAAATGGGAGTGGATAGTTCTATCAAGAAAAGATGGGGTATTTTCGGAATCCCTTTTTGGAGGAAACTTACTTAGACCTCCACGTTTCAAGAAGAAGCTATGTGAGTGATGAGTGACTTTTGTGTGTGAGTGAAAGTGTGCCAAGTTTTAGTGAATTAGATGTCACCTTGCTGCATGTGGACTTCGCTTGGTCCTTACAAGAGTTTGATTACCTAATTAACTAAGTGTCTTTGGTACAACCTTGCGTAATTCAAAAGCCTTAGGAAGCTAGCATGTGGAAATGTGGGTCCTTTACTATCCTTTAACTCCCTATTGTGAGGTAATCTAGAAAAAGCATGAAACTATCCTAGATTGAACATGTGGGCATGTGTGGGCCCGTTACAAACCTTTAAACTCTCCTAGTGTTTTGATCTAAGAAAGCAACAATTTCGAACACTATCCAATCTTTGTAGCATGTGGGAATGTATGGGCCCGTTACAATATTAAGATATGTTGAAAAAAGAAAACTAAGAGGGGCCCCAAGAAGGGTCGTTGTCCTCTCCTAAAGGTTTTAAACTTTGTTAAGGGAGATGAAATTGTTTTACAATCGTTTTCTGATTCTCAAGGTCGCTTGAATGCGTGAGAGAAGAGCATACTAAGCGATTTGTAATTTAGATTCTAGTCCCAATGTAAGTTTAGATGTGATTAAAATTTATTTTTACCTTAGATTGTAAGTCAAAACAAGCCATCCATGTGGCAAAAAACAAATAAGGGAAATTGATTTTTATCCTCCTAACTGCCTATGTGTGTTTGGCTTAACCCCTTTATATGATGAGGGGACTAAGTGTAGTGCAGTGTTTAGAGCATGCTTGACATCAATTTTAAGAAGGCAGATAGCCTTCCCCACATCCCAACAACTTACAATGTGAAATTTTTCTTAAATGTGCGACTTCTAGTGCAGACAGAGGTGCACAGAGCGCAGGCGTGCGAACAGAGATGAGTCAAAAAGCACATGTGCGCAGAGAAAGGCTGTAACTTAAGCGCATGTGTGCCCGATGCGCGTCTGTGGGGTAGAATACCCGCGCACCTATGTCAAACGACCGAGAAAGAAAAATCCAAATGGATTTCTCTCAATTCTCCTCTGAATTGGATGGTTGGCAGGTCGACCTAGGCCGGTTTGTGCACCTGCAAGTTAATCAAACTAAAAGAAGAGAAAAATAAACCCAAATGAGGGAGGAATTTGATACCTTTCCCCAGTGGAGTTGCCAATCTGTTGCACCTTCTTCGTCACCTTGGTGAGCAAATAAGAGGTGCTTGCATGCCCAGTTGGGTCTTGCTGAGCATGACAGCTGTAGAGGAAAGAGTTAGAGAACGAAAAACAAAACTATAAGCAAGAATTAAACTAATATATGCAATAAGAATTAAAACCATGAGCATAGGAAACAAAGAACAAAAAGACCAATGTCACCAATATCAAAGGCTGGTCTATTGATGAAATCAAAGAACCAAGAAGAAAGGGGACTATGAGTCCCTTCTTCCTCCAAGAGAAGGCTCTTGGACCCTCACAAGCTTGCTCTCCTTACAACAAGAAAATGAAAATGGTGATGAAAGAAATCCTTGCAAATCCACTCAATGGAGAGGTGGATTGCTCAATGAAATGGTGCCAAAGTTCTCTTGTCAAGGATGGAGTCCTTAAAACAATCTAGGCAACATAACATTACTTTAAATTCCTTGAGAAAATGAGGTGCATTCATGGATTTTTATAGCATTGCATTGGGTTATTGTGTAACTCCTTTGTAGTGTGAAGAGAGGCTCTTTAGGGCATTATTAGGTCTTTGACCAACCCACCATTCGGATTCAGGCCGGATTTGGAGGTCAAATCGGCTTGGGAGCTGAACCAGAAGTGGTTGGGAGGCCGACCACATTCATAAATGCGTCGTTTAGCAGGTGCGCGGCTTTTTGCGCTAACAGTCATGTATCGTGCGCGTATGCGCACATTCTACGTTTATGTTCCGCGCATGTGCGCGTGCACCCAAATTATGTAAAGCGCTCTTCAATTTTTCACTACTTTGTATAGTTTTTTACCTTCTTTAAATGCTGTGAGATTAATTCAAGGCCATGAATGACTTCATTACTGTTTGACGATGCTGAGTTCTTGTAACCATGTGCGGATGAAATTTCAGTGATAACAATAACATACCATTTTATGAGATAGGCATTCCCATGCTTAGAATACAAGTGAATCTAATCATAAGTTTCAAGCAAGTCATGGCCACTAAACATACACTGCAGATCCATGTCATCCTGATTTGTCATAGCCACCAGGAATACACTGTGGATCTATGTTTTAAAAGAATTAAAATTTGGACATAGCCACGAGACATACACAATGGATCTATGTGTCAGTACAAACTCATGAATACTCCATCGCAATCTGGACCAAAACATGATGAGATCCAGGGTCTTCATTTCCATAGTCTCTAAGTAAGAGTCTAGCCATGTGATTACAGGTGTTGAATTCAAACATGGTAGAAACCACTTGATTACCGGTCATTAATGAAAAAATGTCTCACCATGAAGTGCGAGGGAAATCACCATTGATGTCAATGACTCCCAAGGTACCCTATTACAATCCAACGAATGTGAATAAATGAGTTGAATTCGAACACTCGATGGAATCTACCAATCAGGGGTCAATGATGTGAACCCACTATCGAAAGCGAAGAAACATGCCATTGAGGCATGCAAGCTCTAAGTTACTAAATGATTTCTAAATATTGTTCCTCGATAATGAGTTGACGTCAATAGGAAAAGACTCATCATAGGATGGCCTTGATGTATCCCCCATCAATGACACGAAATATGTAACAGATTGTGAAATAGATTAGATTGTGAAGTGATTCGTAACTGACACAAGGAAGGCCGACATGGTAGGAAATTTATAACTGCATATGGTCGACTCGATAAAAGGCTCATTAAGGTTGGACTTTTCTTGAATATATGAATGACATGACAACTGTATTGGCAGCAATGACTCAAGGAGGACCCAACATATGAACTTGTGGATAGTCAAATGAGAGACAAATGTATTTCCCAACCCAGATACAATGATGAAGGGAGGTGTCATGTTCAAGAGCGACTATTACTGCCACTAACACAAATACAGAGACACATTTATTTCCCAATTTCCCCCACCATTTCTGGTGAGTACCTCTTTATTTTTACACAATATTGAAGAGGATAACATATACTAGATATAATCTCATCCTTCGGACGAGTCCCTCAGAGTATGCTTAACGAACCCTAAGAAGGAGTGGATCGATCCCATATGGGTCTTTCGATGCTTGTTTAATGAGTCCAAGGAAAGAAAACTCAGGGTTTTTTCAATTTCAGAGAGTCTGAAAAACACTTAAAGAGAAATCCATCGGGTCCTTTTAGTAAGTTGATCCGACGAGACTGAAAAAGAGATAACCTACCACTCATCAGATGTTTTCTTCAAATACTTTTACGAGTGTGAAATGAAAAAGATCGCTCGACCATCATTTCATGTTTAAGGATCTTGAAAAGAGCTTAAAGGATACTCCATATGTTTCATTTTTCGTATTGCCAATACGAGTTCGAAAAAAAGACAAAAGACAACTCGATTACATTCTCATGGTTTCGCAAGTGTGAGAAAGAATTAATACTTGCTCGGAGTTTTTCCTAAAAAACTCTAAAAGAATCTATACATGCAAAAACAAATAAAAAAGAAGTAGACCCTTCTTCCAAGGTCTCATTTCTAGACCTTTTAATCTGCAAAATTAAACACTTGCCAAGTTGTTAGGACTTTAGGGAATGGATAAAATATAAAAATATATAATTTTACAAATAAAAAAGTGATAAAAGTCAATAAAATAGACCAAAAACACTATTTTACCAATTCGTTTGCAAATTTTCCCAAATAGTGCTCCAAAGACCTTTTTCTCCCCAAATTTCAATTGTCAATTGTGGAGCGTGTGGTGGATCATTTTGCAAACCGTCTCCATCAAACATGTAACCTTCTTCTCCTTCATCTTTTTATGGTTTTAAAATTGATTTTCATTGGTCAAATTTGTGTGTTGGGTCATTTTTTTGGGGTTAACTGTGTGTTAAGATCGTCACAGATGCCCTATATCGTGAACTGCAACAATCTAGGATCGTCGCAGGTGACCCTATAGGCAGGGTGCAACAACGTCCCTCTACGCAAATGCGCAGCCCTTCAATGACTGCAACCAAAAATTAAAAAAAGATAAACCTAGCTAGGAAAAACCCCCAAGAAATAATTTTATGTTTCTAATCTTATCTTGTTGTTCTTTGGCAGGATTTCCTTGGTCAAGATGTTGGAGTGGTGTGAGCGAGAGAATGAAGAAGAGGATTACTTCGTCGGGAATGACCTAGAAATAGTTATGCTTCTAAGTCAATGTAGGTTACTAAAATTCTTCAGGATTCAGGGCATGAGAGCCCAGTTGAGACTATTGGAGTACTTGGTTCACATGTGGGATGTGAATGAGCAGAAATTTTGCGTGGGTGTCCACACACTCACAATAGATATAGAGGATATCTATTTCCTGATAAGGTTATCTCGTCGTTGTTCACGGGTTTCACTTACATGCAACAGAGGTGGAGGTGAGCCTATGGATTACTACGTTGCCACCATTGTGTGCCAGGTACTGAGAAATGGTGCAATCCCCCTACCTCAGTAGGGTCTGCTGACCTCCCAGTCTCTAGATATTCTCTGTCCTTGAGTTGGAACAGCTCTTTGATCCCCCACTGGAAATCTCCAATACAAATCCACAAGTCCTTATGAAATCCGCCCCATGTGAATTAGCACTGAGTGCGATCTTTCCCCCTCGTGATCACTAGCGGTGACCACAGGCCTTACCTAAAGGCATTTCGAGACTTCACGTGTCGGGTCTTTGAGTGTGAGTCACCCTGACTCTCCCGACCTATGAAATCCCAAAACTCTGAGCTAGAGCCTAACTTGCACTAGCTCCTCCCTTAACCTTCCTCGACGTGACCCCTCGCTATGACCTAGGGTCAATCCTTCGAGTGCTTCAGGACTTCGCCCTTCGCGTCTCCTGAAAGCAGTTCACTCCTCCTCTTCTGGAACCCGATATGCAAACTCCCCACGTCAGATCGACAGTCTACGACCACCCGCAATCCAATGACTCAGGTTTATTTTCATGAATCGGGACTTTTCGTTTCGTGAAGTTGGAAAATTGATCACCTCTCTCCCCAAATCTCGATTGATCGATATTTGTGAGCGTCAGATCGACAACTCACAACTCCCCATGATTTAACAGTCTAGATCTTCTCTCGCAGATCGAAATTTTGTGTTTCGTGATTTCAGAGAACAACTCCCTTCTTCCTTCCAACCTTCGACTTCCTAATAGAATATTTCTATCATCCGTCCGGGCCCTAAATGGATCTTTGCCAATTTACTTGGCGTTGCTCCTCCCGAGCCTTGGAAATGGAATTTAACCCTTACCCTAGCACACACTTGAACTCTATGTGAAAACTTGCACTAGTTCTCCCCGAGGTTTTCAACTTACTCAATCTCTAAGGGACTTATCCCTTCTGCATCCTTTTCAAAGACCTTTTGATTCCTTCTTGGAACACTCTGTGCTCGCCCTCCTTCCGAGCTTCTGATTTCTTCTGACTTAGAAGACTTTCTAAGTCTTCAAAGGTCTTTACCTTTGAACCTCTTGTGAGTCTGTCTCTTAGACTTCGACCACAATTCTGAAAAGTGTTATCCCCCTTGAGCTTGGCCTTCATGAAGGTTTTGGATTCCCATGCAATCCTTTCATTTTATGGATTCTCGATAACTCAGATCCGAAGGATTTCCGGAAAAGAAATTCTCCCCGCCCTCCTAGCGTTCTCCTTTTTTCTCGGTGCACACCTTGCAACCGAATCTTATGCAAGTTATGATTTCTTGCAGATGAGTGTGCACACCTTGCAACAGTCACTTTGCACTCCTTGCAAAGGGAAAGTTTTGTGCTATCTCTTTTGAGTTTCAAAACAAAAACAGATCCTGTCAACACACTCCTTACTTTCTGTGTGCACACCTTGCACCCATTCAACAGAAGAGAAACAATTGAACTTATTCTAACATTCACAGTTTCCTTTACTCATAACGAAATTCATTCATCCATGAAAACACAATAATAGGAAATTGCAAACAATGTCCACACCATGCATTGGGTCAATTTTCCTCTGTTATCTTCATTCAAAAGTAAAAAATTTCTACAAATGAAATCAAAGCAACAACTAAAATTTAGAAATTTCCTACTAACTTGCAGCAACCTCAATTGGGAGTAAAAAACCTTTATTTATCTCAGAGGGTCCTTAGGGTTCCCCTCGAATACTTGTCTACTCCAAAATCTAACCTAAAGGCTATATTAGTCCAGTCGCAATCCAGAGAAGGAGTGGAAACTCCCACTTCGCTCGCAATCGTTCAAGCATGCTTCAGAAGATTTTTTAGTGATGAGTTCAGGTGTGCTTCAAAATATATTCTGACGATGAGTTCATGCGTTCTTCTTCGTAACTACCAGCGCTACGATTCATAAAAGATTCCCAGACGCTGAGTGGTCTTGCTCCGCATGCTTTCTAACGAAGCTCCTGCATCAAGAAACACAATGGCAAGGTAGCCATCAGGGATGTCCAAGTTCTTCCATTGCGTACTATCCTTTACACTATTACTCACATGGTAGGGATTGCATCTCCCCATATGGATTTGCAGAGCCATTATTAGTACGTGATATAATGTATCGAGCCGAAGGTCTTCAACTGGTGTGATGGAGTTCTAAAAAGCATGAAGAAACAACTTACCAAGTGCTGAAATGGTCGGTTAAATCAATTTGGATATGGGTCCATTTTAGTTTCCTTCTTCCTAGAAAGGGTCCATGTCCTACATATGTAGGTGGAGTGGGGTATACCCTCTCCACAAGATCCACAAATGAAGAGGTGGGTGGAACTCATGGCTCGACATAGTGGTGTTCCCATCGTCAAATATGACGATGTCTTCTTCCAATGGTTGAGGAATCAACTGCTCATGGTGGAAGATTATGTGTATGGAGGGGTGGATTTTTGTAGGGATCCAGACCTAGCTCTTCCTAATGGGTCCCAGTGGGGTGACATAGGTAAGAAGAAATTTTTTGTTTATATAATGCTTTTGTTATTTTGATGATATAATTTTTTTATTTTATTTATCCGATGACTAATCGAGTGCTCTCATCAATGCAGATGTGGGGCCTTATCGTCCCCCAAAATCATCTCCCATCCAGAGGCATGGAGAGAGAGGTGTTGTAGCATTGGTAGATTCTACATATCTTTAGGTTATAGAACAAAACCTGGAGGGACTGACCATGCATGTCCCTGACGCCATTGTGAATGAGCTCCCTAGGCACTACCAATGCCACACGGTGGTCGTATCTGCATCTATCGATCGAATAATCCATAGGGTATCACACGCAGTCACTTGTTATAGTGAGTAGAATCCTTGATGCTTTTTGTACATGAAGTTTATGAGCTTCACATTTTTT
The DNA here is from genome assembly GCA_010110895.2 of Picea sitchensis. NCBI lineage: Eukaryota > Viridiplantae > Streptophyta > Pinopsida > Pinales > Pinaceae > Picea > Picea sitchensis. The sequence continues at coordinate 113,359 of SNQJ01S0007630.1, forward strand.
ATATTTTGGTCTTCGAACAAAACATTTTTTTTAAACTTTTATCGTTATGAATATAAAGTTCCTACCGGCCTACTTGTTTTTGTAAAAAGTGTGATTTGATTTATAAATGTCTCAAATGTCTATCTAACACATAATTAGCTAATGCGTCTGTTAATGTATTTGGACATCTAGGAATATGTTGATATTCATTGTAATCAAAATGTCATTCCAAGAGGCGAATTCGTAAATATACCTGTAACAAAGTAGGACTTCAGATGGAATAAACGTTACTCAATTGTAGCACTACTAATTGTGAATCAATTCATACAATAAGATAACAGATTCCAAGTGAAAAAACGTTAATTAAAAACTTGATAACTGCACTGTATTCCGCGATATTGTTAGTTGCACGACCAAGGCAAACACCATGTAGACTGATTAATTCATTTGTAGGTGCATAGATTTCCCAAGTAGCAGATGCTAAGGTTTGAGTACTGTGACTAGCGCCATCAACAAAGCCGACATAGGGTAGTGAAGACACCGACATCTGGAAACCAAGCACATTGCAAGGTAAGCAATTGAAAGGTGGAACCAAAAATGAAAAATCACACAAGAGTGTAATACACTAAAAATACACAAGACTCATGCAAAAATGATTTAAGCATAGTACTTCTTCAAGTAAAGCCCATTTCTGGGTTCACTCAAAGGAATTCCATCCTAATCTACTATCTCATAAGCCCCTTTCTCCAACACCCGTCTTACAATATAAGGACCTCGCCACATGGGTTCAAATTTACCGTCCCCTAGTAAGTCACAATCTTATTCGTAAAGGAGAACTAGATCACCCTCAGAAAATACACGTGGTTTGACATGTTTGTCATATTGAGCTTTAACGTGCTTCTTATGAGTTTCAATGACTAAGGTCGCATCACAACAGGTTTCTTCTAATTGCATCAAATACAAAAGACGTTCCTCTTCAGCTGAGGTGTTAGGGAGAAGTTCAACAACTAGTTTCAAAGATGGGATTTCACATTCAATCGACAAAATTGCTTCAATATCATATACTAACTAGAAAGGTGTAAATCCCGTGGCAGATTTAACAGATGTCCGATAGGCCCATAATGTCGAGAAGAGCATTGTGTGCCAATTTGACTTGTGAATTCCTACCATCCATCGAAGAATAGTAGTGAGTACTTTGTTGATTGCTTCAATCTGTCCATTGGCCTGTGGATAATAGGGGGTTGATTTTTCATGTCGAAGACCCAAATTTTCGGTAAGTTTAGACATCATGAAATTATGAAAATGACTACCGTGATCAGTGACAATGGCTTGAGGGACACCAAATCTAGTAATGATATGATTGAATATGAATAACGCTGCAGTTTTCTCGATATTATCAAATGTAGGCATTGCCTTGGCCCATTTAGTGAAATAATCCACAGCTACAATAATGTATCCATGCCCCTTGGCTGAGTGAGGGTTACATGTCATGAAGTCAATACCCCATTTAGGGAATGGACCAACGGAAACTACAGGATGTAAGGGAGCAGGATGAGATCGGACATTATTGTTGTAGGTTTGACAAGCATGGCATTTCTGGATGGCAGTGATGCAATCCTTAAACAATGAAGGCCAAAAATAACCAGCTCGTAAGATCTTTTGGGAAGTGGCATACCCAAACATATGACCGCCACATGCTCTAGAGTGACAGTCATTCAAAGCTTTCTCAGCTTCATCGTAGGTGAGACATCGTCAAAATATGGAATCAATTACACGAAGGTAAAGGGTATCACCAAGGATGATGTACTGACAGGATTGATATTGGATACAACGACGATATGTACTAGAAAGATCAGGATGAAAAGTTTGATTCTAGAGATAAATGATAATATCTCCATACCATAGGTTGTCATAACTGATCAGAAAGAGAGACTCGTCAGGTAAGGAATCCTCTGCCACAGTTTATGTTTCAGTAGAGGGAAGGTCACATATTAATTCGACAAAAACCAAATACTTCTTTGACTTGGTGCGTTCGAACTCCAAATCAAACTCCTGGAGAATAACTATCCATTTAGAGTACTTCCCCCCCCAACAATTGTCAAGTAAGGATGTGTTTCATGGGGTTGCAATCGAAAATGGCTATGGTTTTGCATAATAAGATGTAGTGACGAAAACGTTGAACAACTGCCAAGGCCAATTTCTCCACATGCAAATATTTGGTTTCGGTGGTCGTGAGACTCCAACTCAAATAGTATATAACATGTTCATCATGTGAATCATCCTCTTAGACTAGAACCATAGCAATGGTAGAGTCTGAAACAACTAAGTATAAGAAATAATATTGACTATAATTAGGTGGAAACAATAGTAGTGTACAGGTTAAGGCGAGTTTCAAAGCTTCAAAGGCTTTGTTGGCAGTGTCGTCCCATACAAAATCATAACCCTTTTTAAGAAGTCGAGTAAATCCTTTCGTTAATTCAGCGTAGTTGGGAATGAATCGACGCAAAAAGTTTGCCTTCCCTTGCAAACTTTGGAGTTAGCATAGTGTGGAAGGAGGAGGTAAATTTAGAATAACGTCAACCTTCAAGGGGCCTACCTTAATACCATGTATAGACACGATGAAAACAAGTAGTCATCTGGACTCCACACAGAAAACACATTTGTGTGGATTCAATCGTATGCGATAATAATGACAGCATAGGAAAATGGCTCGTATTTGTGTCCAGTGATCTTGACGATGCATAGAATGTGTCGGTAGATCATCGAGATAGGGTTGTACAATGTGCTTAATGTCATGAAAAGCATAAGACATAGCACGCTGAAAAGTCACACCAACATTTTTGAGACTGAAAGGTAGTTTTCGATATGCAAAGGTTCCCCAAGGGAAAATGAAAGCGGTCTTATGTTGATCCACGGGTAAAATATTTATTTGATTATAGCCAGAGAAACCCTCCATCAAGGAGAAGATTCCACTCCTGACACAGTTGTCAACAATCTGGTCAACGAAAGGGGTTGGATAGTTGTCTTTGGGACAAGCCCTATTAATATCCCTAGAATCTACACAAACACGGATTGTGCCTTGTTTCTTAGTAACCAGAACAAGATTGGACACCCAATAATTCAAAGCCATGGGATAGATAAAGCCAGCTTTAAGAAGTTTTTCAACTTCAAGCTTAATAGTAGTAGCTTTACGTGGATGTACTAGGAGAAGTCTCTGTCCAATGGGTTTAGCGTCTGGGTAAGTCTTAATCTCATGCACAACAATATCAGGATCAATACCAGGCATCTATTCATAACTCCAGGCAAAAACGTCACAAAATTCTTGGAAAGGGGCTTTATAAGTGTGGGCCTCGTCAGTAGAACATAAGGAACCAATATGAACATTTTCCATGACTCTGAGTTTAATCGATATGTCAAGAGAGATGGTAGGTGAAATATTACCCAAGTTCCCTTCACACAAACATTGTGTGTTGATTCAGGAATAAAGAAAATAACGACAACTATAGATGGATTCAAAATCCGTTGGTAACTCTCTATGGTCTCAGGTTCCAGGAAAATAACAGAACGATGATGCCCATCATCCCATGGAGTATCTTCCATAGACATGACTGTCATTATCATCTGAATAGTAGGGAATATCATATGGAATGGATCAGGAGATGTATCACAGAGAGAAGGAGGAGGAGTTGCCGATTGAATAGCTCGATAAGATGATTCTACCAGACTTAAAGGCATTTGGTCGTTGTAACAGAGACAATCGTCAGAGCTAGGAACTATCCATGGGTCATAAGGCTCATGGGTTTCACTAACAGAGGTCGATATCATGTTAATCGAGGCAACAAAAGGAGGAGGAATATTGGGTGGTGTAATAGGAAATGTAACCATTAATGTTGAATCTTTTAAAATACCCACGTCGACATTCTCGTAACCGGGAGGTGTTTTCAAAATGAAAGGTACGTTGCTAATACGTGAATTGGAATTAAAGAAGGCCAATTGACCAACAGTAATGACTTTTCCTTGGTGTGGGAAACATAACACATGGAAAAGAGTAGAAACAAATGCACGCATGGAATCAATCCAGCTACGACCAAGTAGAAGGTTGTAATCGAGAGGTGCATCAAAGACCTCAACTTAGAAGTTAACCGTTTTACCTTCTAATGTAATAGACAACGACGGAAGAACACCAAAAGGTTTAAACCTTGTACAATTAAAATATTTAAGTGTATTGTATGACTCAGTGATGGAAGGAGAGCCAATGTCTTTCCAACAAGTAACGGAAGTGACGCAAGTCGAGGCTCCTTCGTCAAAAACAGTTCGACAAATGTTCTTATTTTCCACAACAACTTGTATTTGAAACACTAACTGAGGAGGAAGCCTTGGAATATGATATTCCAAGTCAAAGATTATTAAATTAGTATTGGTAGGATCAATTCCAGCAATATCCTTTAACAATTCCTTCCGCTGAGTAGGACAAATTTGAAGGACTTCGAGAGTCGACATCACAGAGGATGCTTGCGCAAGGTCTTCTACAATACTGTAGTTTTAGGCAACATGTGCATGAGGATTAAACGAGGACTTTCAAACAACACCCTTGGGAGGAGGATGAAGAACTGTATCGAGGCCCGGTCGTTTGAGATGAAGAGGACCGTTTGGAGGTGAAGTTGGTGGAGGAGGTTGAACCAACAGAGGTGGTGAATCATCAACTTTCTCTTTCGAAGGAGAACAATCTTAGGCTCGAATTGTGAAAACAACTTCATTCTTCTTGGAGTCACCAGTACATAAGATGTAGTAGAGGGAGAAGGTTGGTCATGAATGACCAATTGGGCTTGTTGTTGAGAGGGAAATGGTTGTGACAAGATGGCAGGTGTAGGAGGTGTCCTGGTACCTTGCAGGAACATAGTAACCTCAACACGACGTGGAAAATATTTCGTATAATGATCATCACCACAGATAAGGCAAGGATAACAAGGTTTACGCTTCTCTTTGTCCTAAGCAGGATGTGTTGTGGGTTTCTCAGATTGTGGATTATTATTTTTGTTCTCCTTATTTATACCCTTCCCTTTCTTTTTATTTTGATTTTTACTGGTAGGTGTATATTGAACCGAATTAACTTCAGAAGTTTTATAGGGGGAAGGAGTTTGGTTAGGAGTATTTTGTACATTAGAAGTAGTAGATTTGGGATTGGCATGGCTGGCTTGTTTTGACTGAGTCTCAACATGAAAAGTACCAATCATGCCATCAGTAGCATGAGAAGCTACTAGAGGTGTTGGGTTAGGATTCGTAGATGTATGAGGAGCATCAGGGATCAAGTCATATAGTGTGCCTGTTTGTGAATAAACAAGATCCAGATATTGAGCACGACTAATCGCCTGCTCTTCAGTGAAAACACATCCCATGGAAACATCATGGGCTATAGGACCAATGAGTGATTTGGTAAACCACTCGGCCAATAGTTGATCAGGAAGGGGAACTTTGATTAAGTGTCTTCTCCTCCTCCACTCATGAACATGATCGGAAATGCGAGTAGAAGAGGATTGTTTAAATGAACTAAAAATTTTAGTTCTTGTCTCATATCGTATTGGCAACTGGTAATGCATTAAGAAGGCCATTGCTAGGGTATTAAAGTCATTAAAGAATCCTCATGGTAACTCAATATACCATTTGGCTGTTGAACCCATAAGAGTTCGTTGAAAAAGTCGTAATCTTATAGAGTCATCCATTAATGAGTTGAAAGAACACTAAAGATGGAATGTCATGACATGATTATTTGGGTATTCTCCTGATCAGTCATCAAAATTAGGAATCTATGATGGTAATTTGGATGGTATGACGGGCCAATAAGGGGAATGTAAAATAGGATCATTCAAAATCCTAGATAAATCCAGTAAATCCATGGTATCTAGAAAGGGTAATTGTCTGTTCACTTGAGGAAGCTGGTGTTTTTGAGGAGGTATCCCCATAGGTATACCAGCTGGACCATAAGCAATATGTAGATAGTTATCAAGTCCTGTCAAATTCGGTGGTGGAGGATTTTGAATCGAATAGCCAACATGAGTGGGTTGATTAGGTAGGCTTCCTTGAAAAGGAACATTAGATTGGAAATTTTGACCCCAAGTTGGATTCATAGAACTTGGATAGGGTTGTCTGAGATTAGGGGGTATAAAAGAATTAACTTGTGGATGTGACCCCCCAGGCGGTTGTTGATTTCCTTGGAAAGGAAAATTCCAAGGTTGAGATTGTAACACAGATATGTTTTGTCCATAAACTAGGTTATGGCCTCCAACTTGATGTTGCCCCCCAACTTGAGGTTTCCCTCCAACAGAAATTTGAAAACTAGAAGCGATGATATGAATGGTACCTCCAACTTTATTGGAGATAATAGGGCTAGGAAGATTAGATCCTCCAAGCGAAAGTGGAGGATAAATGTGAGGCCCTCCAGAGACAACCTGGGCAGGTGTAGGAACAAAATGACTAGAAGCATTATACCTAGGAGGAACAAAAAGATTATACCCTCTGGATGGATTCTGGGAACGATTAGCAATGGAAGTATTTAAAGCATTATACCTAGGGGGAAGTGATGGATTTGATCTAAGCGGAAGAAGTGTTCCAATAGGAGCTTGAAAGATAACCACATTTCTGGCAGAAACGGGCATAGTTTGTGGAACCACAATAGAGTTAACGAGCTGGAGAGGAAGAATCGAGTGAGAACCAACCAACAATTGGTCTGACACTGTGACAACATTACTGGTTGTGCCAGTAAAATGATCTAAAGGTATTGTATATATGGTGGATGCCTATGATGTCATAGGTTAATTATAAGCTCTCGATCGTAAATGACTCATTCCTAGTGTATCAAAGATATATTGCCCCGAAGAAGTTCTCCAAAGAGTACGACTAGGACCAAGAGTGCTAGGATTAAAATTTCCAATAGTGTGAATTGGAGTTCTAGACGATTCACTTTGAAAAAATGGATCATCCACACCAGACTCTACATGATGTCTAGTAGGTATTTCAATATACTCATCAGCATTGATGTCTCCCGATGAATTAATTTGTAGTAAATGTGGATCTTTTGCAACACTCAATAACAGGTTTATTGGAAATATTGACTCTTCTAATGGAGTTGAACTTCCAATCTCAGAGGATACGTCATTATTGACTTCTCCTTCATGGGAACCCTCTTGTGATTTAGGAAGCAAAGGAGCATAATCTTATGTATCTTCCGAAGGTAGCCCTTGCATCCTACATGAACGATGAGGGTCGATGTTCGCCACACCAAATAAATAACAAAAAAATCTATGGCCAACTAGAGAAACAAATAACACACACTAATAAAATATAGAAATCAAACAAGCAAACAAACCTTCTTATTTTGAAGTCACTAGTTGGTGATGGAATCCGACATTTCGAAATCAAGACAAGAAGGGGCAGGGATAAAGCGGGTAGAAAAGTTATGTTGACGACCTGCTTAACGGACTTACACCCTGGTGCAAACTCCCACACATAATCGTGGGTATACCCTCCAAGGAGCCCGAGTGACTTTGGCCAACGTTGATTCCAGTTACCGTGAAGACTTGCCCCTCCACAGTCACCTCATGTAAGGACCCTAAAGAGATAGGCTACTAAGGTTACCGATTATGACAATGATGCATGGGGAAATAGTCGACAGTCCGATCCACGCACAAAGGCAGGATATCTAGCCCGAAATCAACTCGAGAAGGTCCCCACAGGATTTTCTTCTCACATGACCCCAAATAATACATGCAATCTCTACACTAAGACTGACAAAGCAGGGTGAGTAACTCTGTCAATCCTAATGCGACCTCATGATTGACCCTTGTGTTAGAAGGGCTTCCCACGACAAAATGTAGCAAGTGGATTTGAACTCTCCCTTTCACAAGATACTATTGTGTGTTTTGATGCTTTGAAGAGTGTGCCTTACAACCTATTCCAAAGCACTATCCTAGCTAATGTTGGTGTAGATAATTTCTAAAAAATAAAAGTTGCTAATAACTTTTAAAATTGTGTTTTAGTTTAAAGGTTGTTGTTTACTCAAAAGGGAAACAGAAACGAAACTGATGATGTATATGAACTTAACCCAATAAAATGAAATAAGAGATGATTATGCAATATTTTAATTCGATGAGCTCTAATTACAGTAGGGAGAAGGTATTTCTTTTTAAAATACAAAATCTACGAAACACAATTTCTCAATTTTTGAACGAAAAATATTCCAAATAATAAAAACTACAAAATTTCTGATTTTTCTCTTTTAACCAATATTTTGAATGTGACAATTTTCTTGTAAAAGACTAATAAAAAGAAGAATGACTTCAATTTTTTATTTCTTAGATCAGATCAGAGATGTAGTGAAGAAAAGAAAGCGTAATCTGAGAAAATTAACACATTCTCAACACTATTCCCAAATCAAACCTATAATGTAGACAAAAAATGAAATGATAAGAAAATTTTTGTCAAATACAAAAAAGAAAATTGTCTCTCAATCAATGAACAATCCAGACAGTAAAAAACAATCCAAAACTTCAAATAAATAAAAAATCTTTTGTCAAAAAAGCACTCAATATCAAGACCTAGAGATTATACCCTTGCGACAAAAAACCAAAAGCAAGACTTGCAAAATTTGCGAAAAATGATTTCAATTTCTGAAAATATATCAAACACAAGGTTCAAACTTATAAATCAATCATTCACTAGTGTCAAAAGTTCATCCCAGGCAATTGAGCCAAAACTGGGAAGGAAAAATAAAAATTGGCTATCTCCAACAATTCCTACAGGAATTGTCGCAGGTTACAGAGGAGTACAGTGCGATGATCTAGGATTGTCGCAGGCTGTGAATGAGGCACGGTGTGAGGTCATTGCACTGGTCTGCACTAGTAGAGTGCGACATCAAAGGATCGTCACAGTCTATCAATAGGGTACAGTGCGACGATATCTGAACATAAAGAAAAATTGGAAGAAAGACAAAAACTCATTGAACTTTCAGACCCAGAGAGTCAAAATGGATTACCCACAAGGTCAAAGAATGAAATTGACTAGAAGAAGGCATGATAAAAGAAAATAAGGATCAAAAAAAAAAAACAAATGTTGTATCCCCAGTATGGTTGCCAATTTTGTTATTGGACTAATCGATAAGTGCCGACACAAACAAATCTCCCTAACTTCCACAGGAAACTAGAACAAAATAGAACAGAATACACACTTCGCCTTAAACTTCATTATCATATGAAATAGTTTAGTGAGTTACAAGCGACATACCTTTTAAACGAAGTTTGATCCTCACTAGTATCGTCTTTGTAGATCCCTTGAGTTTTCATAATAGTAAGCCTATCCTAGAATCATAAACCAACAAAGAGGGAAAACAAAGATATATGTATTCCAATGAAGTCTATGTATATGATCAAGGAATTATACAATAAAAGATGAGATGCTTTTATAGGGAAGAAATGTATTGTTGTATTAAATGAAATAGAAAGTGGAGAATACAACCCATGCCTTCATGTTGCAAGGTCCCCTTTCAATGGCTCTTTTCTTCAACACACACACCTTTGCTCCAATGCCTTGAATGAATAAGATCCACAATCTGACTTGAAAAACTAAAGCAAATCTCTCTAGCATAATCTGAATTATAACTCTCTCACGTAAATATTATCCTATTCAACCTTAGCATTTTCCACAAGAGATTCCTCTTTATATAGTGTAAAAGAGAGATGGATGAAGATATTAGGATGATCCCACTAAATCAGAGAATCAAGTAAGAACCAAAGCGATCATAGTCCATCTAATCTTCTAGAAGATTCCCTTGTAGAACATTTGTTAATTTTGGCATTTCCTATGCTTTAAGCACCATCGCACCCTATGCACAGGCAGCATGCGACGATGTCGCACTCTAGTTTTAAGGAAGAGTGCGACGATCAGGCATCGTCGCACCCCATGCATATGGCAGGGTGCGACAACCTTCCTTGATATGGTTTTTGAAAGAGGAAAGTAAATCACTTTTCTCATGGAGAAAGTCTTCTCTTAATATTTTTAGGGAACATGAACACATGTTGTTCATTGACCATTGAGGTGACTAAAATAATGTGTAACATTATGCCATAAACAAGGTGAAATGGAGAGGTTCCCAAAGACTTCTTGGTGTTGATTATGTTGGCCCACAAAGCATATTTGAGTTTAGAGTCCCAGGATTTCTTATTTTCAGTCAACAACTTCTTGATAATCATGATGAGATTTTTATTTGATGATTCTACCAAACCATTCCCCTGAGGGTAATAGGGTGTAGAATGTGTCAAGGAAATTTTATGATGGCCACAGAAGTCATTCATGGCTTTAGACTTGAATGTTTGGGCATTGTCTGTTATAAGCTTGTTGGGGCAGTCGAATCCGGCAAAAATATTAGTTTCCAGGAAAATCATGATCACCTTGTCAGTGGCATTCCTAGTGGGCACAACCTCGATCCACTTGGTGAAATAGTTAGTGGCAGTGAGAATCCACTTGTGTTTCCCACTGGAGGGTGGATTTATATTGCCTATGAAGTCTAACCCCCATTGCTGAAATGGGCCATTAGTAGTGATAGGTTTTAGGGGTAGTGATAGTAACTTTTGTTTTCCTGCAAATTTATGACATTCATTGCAGGCCCTAATAGTGTTAAATATATCAGAGAAAAGGGTGGGCCAGTAGTACCCTACCCTTAGGATCTTGAGAGTTGTGGCCTTCCAGTGCTGGTGTCCTCCACATACTCCTCTATGCATTTTTGTTGTGACTAGTTTGGCTTCATTTTCATCAAGGCATTTTAACAGGATGCCAACAGGATCCCTCCAATACAAGCTCTAGTTTGAAATGTAGAATTTGATAGCCTTCAATTTGATAGACCTGGCCTTTCTCTTCTTGACATCTGGTGGACATTCCAAATGCTACAGAAAATAAATGATTTTTTTATACCAAGGTGAAGAGGAGTAGTTTTCAAATACCTGTAAGCCATCTTGTCCATGCTATATGAGGGGTGTGTCTGATTGGGTGAAGATTTGATGCAATTATAGCACCTTATAGTTTGATTATGATAACAACTTGGCAAGTCCTTATCCTTTTATCATCTTGGTGGGATTTATGTTCAGGTCATACTCCAATAGTTTGACAATCCACTTCCCTCTTTTTCCCTCATTGTTTGGTTGGACCAGAATCTCTTTGACACTGCTGCTAGGAGCAAAGGGTGTTATACTAGACTGTAACACATAAACCCTAAAGGATTTGAGTGCTTTGACCAGTGCATAAGGCTACTTCTCTAGTATATCATACTTCAGCTTAGGATCTTGGAGAGCTCTTCTAAAAAAGGTTATGGATTATTCATGCCCTTCTTCATTTTTCTGCAGTAGCACCACATCAATGGTCTGCTCTGAAGAAAAAGAGAAGATGAAGAAATCTTTGGTATAGTCAGGGCTGGCTAATACAAGGGCTTCAACTAAAGCCTGCTTGATGTTAAAGTTTAAGCTATTATTAGTTTTCTTTTCAATTTACTAGATAACCATATCATAGATAGGATCACCGAGAGAAACACAATCACAAGAGTACACAAGCATTTATCTTGGGAAAGCCTCAAGGGGAAGAAAACCCAACAAAAATTATTTAATATAGATTCAATAACCAAGTACAGTGTCTCTCACAAGAGAGATCTCACCAAACATAAGATCCACCAGAAACCTTAACCAGAACAGAATAGTGCACCACTTAGATGAAGATAGTCCTTCACCAAGATAACCAAAACCCTTTACTAAGATACTCTTCCTTGTAGCTGCATCACTTCTCATGGTAGTTGTGGCACTCTTAGACTTGCGCACTTGATAGAGAGAGCTTGATGTGTGTGTAAACAAATGAGGTGCTAGGCCTCTTATAAATACAAGTTGTGCCCCCCCCAATAATTAGGTCAGGGCTGACTTGTCCACTTTATCTTTCTAATTTACATTTGACTTGTCTAGGCACAATAGGGATGAATTCTTAATTTTCATATTACATATAGGGTTTGACCAATCCACAAAAGGGGATTTGGTCAATTACAATGCCCGACATGATGAATCCACAAAAGGGGATAAGAATATTCTTTGTAGTTACACAATATTTTAACACTCCCTCTTAACAAGAAGGATATTCTTTATCTTTTGACATGACACTGGATGTCATCATCAATTGAACAATATCATCCAGGCAATATCATCAAATGAATAATCATCATAAACTGGAAAACAACATCAACTGCATAACATCATCAACTGGGTAACATAATCAATTGGACAACATCATAAAGGAGTCATCAATATAATCCACTTGGTCATCTGGCATCACGATCACTGACTGGTTCTACATGAATCCATATTAAAGAAGTTTTGTTCTCTTTATCTTTGCACAAAAGATACTCATTATTTCTTTCATCTTCATGTAGAAGATAGTCTTTCTTATCCTCACACAAAAGATATCTTATCTTCACACAGAAGATGTCTTATCTTCACACATAAGATATTCTATGATTTTTCCCATTCCTGTTATGTTCTCCCTTCTCTTGTAGCCATCTATCTCACCCATCCACTGGGGAGGACTACTACCATAGATTCACTCCTAGTCATCCCACATGAACTAGAGAAGATAAGATGTTAGCCTGGGCAATACTAGACTCCCTTTATACAAGATCACGACACAAACCTCAAGAGCCAACTAACCATTCCACATGTTCAAGGTTTGTGTTCCACACTACTCAATCCTTGGCCAGAGGAGAGTATCTTCATGTTTCCCCTTGGAGAAACATCCACA
>SNQJ01S0007630.1:126453-144814 GCA_010110895.2 Picea sitchensis
AGGTGCCTTCTTGAGTTCGAAGATTTATTTCTTTCTCACTTCATACTGGATCAAACTTCTCACTCTTCATCTATAAGAACGGTACTGGAGCAACCTGCAATTACCTGCATCTCATCAACTATATCTGAGTATCCATCTTTCTCTTCAACTTGAACATTTATGTTCTGCATCTTTAGGATCCTCCTGCTCCTATATAAATACTGGATATTGTTTGGTCTTTACTAACTGTCACCATATCATAAGTCCTTCTCATGTTGTCTAACTTCTGCAAGTCACGGCATAAGTTGTTTCTTCCGAGACCTGTAAACTTTCTTACAATATGCTTTATGAGATATGTCACTTAGCCAATCAGTCAGTAACAATAAGCAGTAATAAAATAAAACTATATCATGATTTCTATCAGAGTAGTACACATATTTTCTTAAGAAAAACTTGTTCAACCATGTACACATTTGAAACCCTAATCATGAATAAGACTTTTTCACTCTTTTTCACTCTAGTTATGAAATTACCAAATTTCCCCTTACTATCATAGCTAAACACATACCTTTGTCACTCTCATGAGTGATCATACCTGAAATACATATTTTATCTCTTTCGTTATCCTCTTCCTTGATACTTCCTTCATAAATCTACATAGACACTGAAATAAAATGAGGTTAATTAACATTCTCACAAAAATCTAACTTGTAATGATAAAGTATTAAAGTAAACAAGATACTAGAAATAAACATGAATACTTATCTTTTTTTTGTGTGTGGGGAGGCTCCACAGACTCCACCATTTGTTATCTTTCAGATAAACTATCTTCAACTTAAAGTACATAATCCTCAATTTGTACTAAAGCTTTCTTTGAGGGAGGATATTCCTCTTCCTTTTCCACATGTGCTTGATGCTTTATTTTCCCTTTTCCTTGAGGACAGTCATAGGAAAAGTGTCCCAACTTTTGACAGTTGTAGCATATGATCTTTGAAACATCTTTCTTCTTATCTGGAACTCTTATGGAGTTAGCTTCTTTATTGTTCTTCTTGAAGGAACTTCTTCTGTTATTTTGAATTGTAAGAGATTCCTCTTCATCAACCAATAATCTCTTTTGTTGGTCTGCATGTCAAGATTCTTCGTGTGTGCAATCTGCCCATAACTTATCAAACTTGGGTAACTTGCTTCTTGCACATACTCCTTGTACAAAAGGAATCCAAAATGTTGGAAATCCATTTAGGGTTGTGGTTACAAGCTCTTTGTCACTAATGACATCTCCAATGGCTGCAAGCTGATCTCTAATCTAAGAAACTCTCATAAGATAGGATGAGACAGATTTTGAGTTTTCCATCTTCATATTACGAAGTTGATTTCTTAACGCAAGATTCTGGCTAATGTCTTTGCTTTCATATAATCTGTTGAGCACTTCATACATCTACCTTGTTGTCTGTAGTTTTTATACATGAGGTATCAAGTGATCCTTTACTGAATCTAACACGATTCTCTTTTCTTTCTTTTCATTCTTCTTGTGCTTGGTCTTTTGCTATTCTTCCTCTAGTTCTGGTACACCCACAATAATATGTTCTAGGAGATCATTCTCATATAGAATCATCTGCAACCTATGCTTCCAAGATATGAAGTTTCCAGATCCTTCCAGCATGTCTTCTACCCTCATACCGGTAGTCATTCTTTATTGCAGTAGAAACCCTAGCCCTTCGGGCTATAAAAATAATAGAAAAATCAAATTTCTTGAATCTGAAAACTAAACTCACAAAAAGATGTGCTGGACTGAGGCGAGTACGCTGGTATAGTCAGTTTTTGAAAATTTCAATTTCTGACCCTTGAAACTGGACCAACATATTTTTGGACTGGTGCTTCTGGTTTTCTGATATTTCTGGTTTTCTTGTAGTTCTGGTTTCCTGGTACTTATAGTTTTTTGGCACTTCTGGTATTGGTGAAAACTAGGGTTTCACTTTCTAAGAGTTCTATCCACTGAAAAGGTGCGTTGAAGGTGCCAATGAGTTCCTTAGGCTAGGGAACACTTTTCTAGATGATCTTTGGGATGAAATTACTCTTTAATAAAAATCCCTAATTTTCTTGTACGACAACAATGACGTTTTTATTTTTCTTGTGAAAGATGCTCTCTTCAGTTTAGCTCTGATACCATGTTAAATTTTAAGCTATTATTAGGTTTCTTTTCAATTTACTAGATAACTATAACATAGATAGGATCACTGAGAGAAACACAATCACAAGAGTACACAAGTATTTATCCTGGGAAACCCTCAAGGGGAAGAAAACCAAGCAAAACTTCTTTAATATAGATTCAATAACCAATTACAATTTCTCTCACAAGAGATATCTCACCAAACAGAAGATCCACCAGAAACCTTGACCAGAACAGAGTAGTGCACCACTTAGACCAAGATAGTCCTTCACCAAGATAACCAAAACCCTTTACTGAGATACTCTTCCGTGTAGCTGTGTCACTTCTCTTGGTAGTTGCGTCACTCTCAGACTTGCACACTTGATAGAGAGAGCTTGATGTGTGTGTAAACAAATGAGGTGTTAGGCCTCTTATAAATACAATTTGTGCCCCCCCAATAATTAGGTCAGGGCCGACCTATCCACTTTATCTTTCTAATTTACATTTGACTTATCTAGGCAGAATAGGGTCAACTTCTTAGTTTGCATATTGCAGATATGGTTTGACCAATCCACAAAAGGGGATTTGGTCAATTACAATGACCAACATGATCAATCCACAAAAGGGGATAAGAATATTCTTTGCAGTTACACAATATTTTAACACTTGATCCATTGGAATGATGATTTTTCCTCTAATGACCATTTTATCATAGCATATTTCTTCAACATGTTAGTAATAGGCTTCAGAATTTCAGCAAAATTTGGCACAAAACGTCTGAGGAAGTTTATCTTACCAATAAAAGACTGGACAACCTTTTTATTTCTGGGGATCTCAATCTCTTGAATGTCACAAACCCTCTTTGGATCAATTTTTATACCTCCTGATATTATGTGGCCCAGGAGCTTTATTTTTGGTATGGAAAAGTGAGACATCCTAGTATTCAGAGATATTCCATATCTCTTGCATTTCTTGAAAACCTGCTCCAGATGTTGCAAATGTTCATCATCAGACTTGGAGAAAATCATGATGTCATCCAAGTATATAACCATAAATTTATCTTTTTCCCCCACGAAAGTTATGTCCATGGACCTCTGAAAAGTGGCCCTTGCGTTCATTGGCCTGAAAGGCATTTTGTCATGCATGAATGTTCCCCATGGGGTGGTGAATGTTGTTTTTTCTTTATCTTCCTCACACATTTCTAAATGGTTATAACCAAAGTATCCATCTAAAAAGGAAATTATGTGTGCACCTACCACCCTCTGTAAAATATGATCCATCTTGGGGAGGGGGTAATTTTCCTTCAGAGAACACTTGTTGAGATTTATAAAATCAACACACAAGCGTATCTCCCCATTTTTCTTCCTTATAGGTACTAATTTGGCCACCCAGTTTCAGTACCTCAATGGTACAATAATCTTGGCATCCAACATTCTTTTCAGCTCTTTTTCAATTATGGACATTAATATGGGATAACATTGTCGAATCTTCTGTTTTAATGGCTTGGAGCCATCCTTTAGAGGGATCTTGTGTTGGATGATGTCAGTGTCAAATGTCTTCAAAACTTCATAGGACCATGAAAAAATGTCAGTAAACTTTTTTATGAGACTAACATACCTGTCCTTTTGTTCTGTAGCTATTGATTTGGACAACTTGATGATCTTGGGATTCTCAGTGGTCCCAATATTGCAATTTGTTATCTTTTCTTCCTGATTCTTCATAGCAACTCCTCTGTAGACATCATTACTGTCAAGTCACCTTTCTAATGGCACTAGTCCTCTTGGAATGTGATTGGTTTTCAGCTCCACAATATCATGACCAGCTACTGTCTTCAGCATATGAGATGTTTGATGATATTCTAATTCCTCATTTTCATCTTCTTGACTTTCTTGATCAATTGAGATATTGGAGAATTCATCAGTGGTGTGTAGAAATATCTGCAACTCTAGATCATCACTAAAGACTTCCCAGTGCTTTATGTTGTCTGGTATGGTTGTTCTGTGCCTAATTTCCACCTGATATTTAATATTTGGGCCAATGGGAGGCATGAAAGTGCTGGTAGCTAAGGCTAGAGAATTTGCCTTCTGATTTTTCTCTCTGTGAATGAAGGAAATGTTAAATGCTAAAAATAAATTATCAATCAGATCCCATACCTCGTTTATGTATTGCTTGAGCCTCTATTGTTTAGCTTGATAGATGTTCCTAACTTGATTAACGATTAACTCATAATCACAAAAAATTGTTAGATAGTCAATGGCCATGTCTTTGGAATCCCTCAATCCCAGCACCAAAGCTTCATATTCAACTATATTATTAGTAGTTTCAAACTCCAGCTTATAAGAGAGTGTGATTACCTCTTATGAAGGAGAAATAAGGAGTATACTTGCCCCTGATCCTTCCTTTGATGAAGATCCATTGAAATATATTTTCCATATGTTGCTTTGTTGACCTGTCAGTGGATGACCTTTGCGTTGGCTAACCGATATTTCAAGTTCATCATCATTTAAATGAAAAACAGATGAACCGATCTCATCCTCAACAACATAAATGGGGTGATTTCTTGGGTTATTATGATCACTGACAATGTAGGATAACCTTACCTCTCTGTATAGCCTCTTATGTTCTCCTCCAAAAACATGGATGGTGGCATAAGTGAGGTCCATTTGTAATGATCCTCCAACCTTCTTAGCCCAAGTTCTAGATAAGAGCATACCAAACTTTGGGGGAATGTCAGCCACAACAATGTCCATCACTACACTCTTTATTGGTAACTGTTCCAAACAAACTACCATATATTTTATCACTGCCAGACATTTTAATTTCTTAGAATCAAAGGAGTACAAGTCTTGGTAAGGTTTTCTAATCTCCAGACCTAGTTCTTCCATGACAACTTTGGGCATGACATTGTGCGAGGCTCCTGAGTCCATGAGATAGTTATGTAGGATCTTGTCATGAACATTTAAAGATATATAGAATGGTGGAGAAGCATCAGAGACATCCTCAATGTGTGGACTCACTGTAATGGCTGGGTTTTCATCCTGCAAACTGATTACATCAGAAGATACACTAGGAGCAGTTGGTTGCATAACTTTCATGATAAATTTTTTGAAAGGTTCATTCTTCATCAATTTCGTCAAAGGCACAAGGATATTGATCTTTCTCAACTCATGTTCTGAGCTGAAAGAGGTTGGTGGGATATTAACTTCCTTTATTTCAGTGACTACAGGTTTAGATGAGGGAAGTTGTTGAGCTTTAGATGACATACCTTTACTTGGATTTGGCTTGGGAGGGACTTCAGCCTGTTTGTTATGATCAGAGGTAGTGGATTTGGGATCCCCTGCTCTTGTCCTAAAATCATATTTCTTCTGGGGTTGGCCTTGTATAACTCCCTCCCCCCCTATCTCATTATCAAATTGATTCAATAGTTGTGCTACCTCATATTCTTGTTGTGTTAGGTGGTTGGTATAATAATATGCTTCATTGAAAAGCACAACAATATCACCCACGACATCATTGTTTACATCCATCTCCTCAATCTGATTGTTTTGGAAAGGAGGCACTACCCTTTGATCATCAACATTTCTCCTTTCTCTCTACATTATTTGAGGGGCATCGTTAGTCCTTCTAAACTGATTTGGATTTCTATTTCCAACCCCTTGAAAAGATATGTTTGGTTCTTTAGATTCCCACTTCATATTAGCTATTTCAAATGTCAGATCCTTCAATTTTTTGGTCATTTCATCAAGTTTGGGATCAGATTTGGTTGGTATTGGCACAAGTTTGGGATCCTGTGCACTTCCCTGGTGGGTTTATAGGTCCCACGAAGTCAATGGCCCATTTTTCAAATGCTTGTAGGGTCATCTGCGGTGCTAATGACATTTCATCTCTTCAAGATGGTTTTCCAACTCTCTGGCATATATCACAAGCTCTAGCATAATCCTTAACATCTCTGTTTATGGTAGGCTACCAAAGGCCAGCTCACAGGACCTTCTGCGCAGTTGCTTTCCTTGCATAATGTCCTCCTGCAATGCCTTCATGAGCTTCTGTGAGGATCAATAGGTGCTCTGCCTCCATAACGCATGTTCTTAGTATCTCATCAGGTCCCATCTTGTATAGCTGACCAGCTATCAGTGAAAACTCTGTAGCGTGCACCAAGATATTTTTCTTCTGGGGAATTCTAGACTCACTAGGTGCTATCCCTGTTGTCAGGAACTGGACGATGTCAGTGAAATGGTCATCAATATTTCTAATGACAAGCAGTTGTGCATCTGGTAGTGTATCCTCTAAACTGGTGGGTTCTTATCCATATTCCAACCTTGACAAGTGGTCAGGGCCCTTGTTCATTTTTCCTGGCTTAACTATGATCTCAAAATCATATTCCTGAAACAACAGGAGCCATTTGCATATCCGCCCCCCCAACACTGATTTATTGACTAGGTATTTCAGCGTGGAGTGATCTGTGAACATTTTAAAGTGTCCTCCCAATAAGTAGTGGTAGAATTTTTGTAGTGCATATACCATGGCCAATCCTTCTCTCTCTGTGGTGGTGTAGTTAACTTTTATTGTGGATAGCTTCCTGCTAGCAAAGGCTAACGGGTGATCAATGTCTCATGTTCTTCATTGTGCCAGTACTACTCCAAGTGAAATAGAAGATGCATCGACATGCACATGAAACTCCTTGCTCCAATTTGGAAAAACCAGAATGGGCGCAGTGACCATCTTCTGTTTCAGAGTGTCAAAGCTCTGCTGGCATTCATTTGTCCACCCAAACTGGTAGTCCTTCTTCAACAACTTCTCCATTGGTGCTGTAATTTTGGCCTAGCCTTTAATGAATTTCCTGTAATAGCCAGTGTGTCCTAGTGTAGTGCGCAGTTGTTTAACTGAAGTAGGAGGTGGAAAATCAACTATAATTGCAAATTTAGATGGATCAACCAACAATCCCTGCTTGCATACAATATGGCCTAATAATACTCCAAATGGTGAGAAGAAGATGCACTTCTTCAAATTTAAAGCAATTTGACACCGCCTGTATTTATCCAACATTAGCCTTAGACATTCAATATGGTTTTTCAACAAACTAAATACAGTCTAGTCATCAAAATATGCTTCTAAAAATTTATGCAAAAATTCTTTGAATGCTTCAACCACCACCTTGGAAAAGATGGCTGTGGAATTATTCAATCCAAATGGCATTACTATGTATTGAAAGGAACCCCATTCTGTGGCAAACGTGGTCTTATGGTGGTCCTCCTTGGCAATCTAGATCTGATGGTATCCTGAAAATTCATCTATAAAAGAATATACCTCTTGGCCTCCTACGTTGTCTAATACTTCATCAGTGAATGGTGTAGCGAAAGAGTCGTGCATACATGCATCGTTCAGTTTCCTGAGGTCTACACATATTCTGATTTCTCCTGTCTTCTTGTCTTGTACCACCATAGGGCTGATGCATTCTAATTCTTCTATAGGTTCAATAATCCCTGCTTCCAGCATTCTGTCGAGCTCAATTTTCACTTTTTCCTTTTATTTTGGATTCAATCTGTAGGGTCTTTGCTTGAATGGCTTCAAATTTTGTTTCAAAGGTATTCTCATCTCTCCCATAGGTCCTTTGATTCCCCTCATATCAGTGAAATTGGTTGGAAACAAGTCTTGATATTCTTGCAATAACTCTGTAATCTTGTCAATGGTAGCAACATCCCAATAATCTCCGACATTGGCAAGCTTTGGTGTCTCCTCTGTTCCAATATTGACCTTTATGATCTTGATTGGCTATCCAATGAATGGTAGTTCAACTCCTGGTCCCTCCACATCTCTTTGGCCTTCTGTCTCCGCGATGTTGACCTTCCTCAGTTCATCATCGTCATCGACATTGATGTTATAGAAAGTCTACAATTTCTGGAGAGGCACACTCCATTCATCCTCCTCTGGTTCCGTAGGGAGGCTAGATGCCTCTTTGAATACCTTATGCCTCACAATCTGTAGTGATTGGTCTACTAAAGGATTTTCACTTTCAAATAAAAAGGTGGTAAAAAGATTTTGAATCATACCTTCCCAATCTATGGTGATGAGGTGCAATTCTGCTTGAAGGTACCAGTTGATAGGGGTCGTATCTAGCGTATTAATGAATATTTTCACCCATTGTTCTCGAGGAATATTTCTCCAGGCCTCTTCACAGCTTCGCGCATGGTTCTTTTTACAGCTTCGACCAATATACCTTACTTCACATCTTATTGCTTGTGCTGAAAACCGTGTTGTCATCAAGGTTCGACATTATGTCCAGTCTCTGATGTTTCTTTTGTGCATCCCCCACCATATTGCTGGTGTAGCTTTTAGGGCCTCATCCATTGCCAACAATCGTTGTTTTGTTGGTACACTTGTTTCAAAATATGAAAGAAAGGTTTCTAGGGGGTTCAGGCCATCAAATGTGCGTAACTTACTCACTGTTATGTTGATCCAACGAACTTCTCTAGTTAATCTAGCACATCTTCTGGTAGAGATTTCATACATCTAGTTCTGCTAATTCTCCAGCACTTCTTCTGAGTTTGATGAACATGCGCTTTCACTTCACTAGCTCAGATTCCCATCGGCTGTAGGATTGATATAATCCTGCTATTTGGCTATTAGTTTGTACATGTTTTCCAATTCGTATGCATGGTCCTCTTCTCTGATGGGCTCTGTGTAACGCTGACCCTCATCTGGATCTAAGGGTGTAATGAACCTAAGGCCATCTCTTTCAAAGGTCATACGTCTTTTCTTCAAATCAACAACAGTAGAGTTGTCTAAGGCCCAATCGATTCCAAGCAATGCAGGGTAAGGGCAACTATCATCAACAATTTCAATTACCTCAAAATCTGCAAAGGTTCTAACTTCGTCGATGTCCACAGAGACATGCTCCAATTATCCAAATGGGCTGACAACTTGCTGATTAGCCATGTAAATTCTGATAGGGGAATAGATCAGCTTGATTTTTCCCATCATTGCCCAAGTTTTCTTCGTCATGACATTGATCTCCGATCCTAAGTCGAGGACCACATAGTCTATATCATATTCTCCTATCTGAGCATTCAGATGTAATTCTTTATTTGTTCTTCTCTTCTTGCCAATTTGGTGTACTGCCTTATTCAGTAAGGGGTCTATCTTACCTAGCTCATACTGCCTGATTAAGTTCTGTAGTTCTTGCACAATGTTCCCATCCTGAATTAACTCAAGACAAGTGTACAAAAATTCGATGAGTTTACTTACCTCTTTTCCTTCTTTATGCACAGTCGACTGGTCAAATGCCTGAGGCATTGCATACTCTTTTATTTCTGGTCGCATTTTTGATGAGGACCCTTGGTCTCTCTTGAACTCCTATCTCACTTCCTCGAAGATTTGTCTTTCTTTCTTTGCATCAAAATCCCGAGTCCTCTCCAAAGCTTTCCTGATACTTGAATCTTTTGTGATCTTTCTTTGGATTTTTCTATCCTCTCCTATAGCAGAGCCTCCTCGAGTAATAACAACAAATCTAGGGTTTGTTTCGCGAGGCTCATCATATATCATTTGTACTTGAGGGTTCTGTTGGGTTCATCGTCTTTCCTGAAGTTTGGCTAGCAACACAGGGCAATATTCAATAACATGCTCGAAGGAGTTGAAATAACTATAGTTGGTGCAAGGGTTCTGATAGTCCCTCGCTAGATGTCCTGGCTGCGCACAGTTGTAACAGATTATTTGTCCTTGGCCTCAACCCATACCTCCTCCTCCTCCTCCTCCTCTATAACCACCACAAGGATTGAAAGTTCCTTTTCCTAGGGAATTGTATTGTGCATTACTTCCTTCTTGGTACACTTGGGCTTGGATCTTGTATATGTCTCTTGATCTTTCATGCATCAGGTCAAAGGCCCTACAATTTTTGTCATCATGCCCTATGGAATTACAGAATGTGAAACACAAGTTTGTGGGTGTTTGAACATACTTCTGCCTATAGTAGCACTCACCAGGGCAATGTCGGTTTCTGCATACTTCACACTAGTGCAGGTTAACTTGCTTCAAGGGGCTCGGTGTTCCTGAGGATAAATATTCATGAAACAAGGGATAGTGTTCCTTATCATGACCTTCGGATCTACACCTTACACACCAGATATCTTCTCTTTTGTCCTTCCCCTTGTCCTTCTTCATATCCTCGACCTACAGAGACAAACTAGTCAGTTGGCTCAGGATCTGGATCATGCCTGAGCTAGATTCTCCCATAGGTGTTGATTCAGGCTTCATGGAAATCTCCAAAGATTCTGCCTACGATGCAATCTTCTGTTGCATCAAGGAAACTATAATATGCAGTAGGAGGGAAATGATGAACCATTCCTTGTTCTGTTCATATGGGATCTTAAAAGTCAATCTTTCGGTTAAGGTTTTGAATCTTTGATCAAACTCCCAAATAGGTTCAGCGACCTTTTGCTTGACCTCCTTCAGTTCTGTGATACATTGTGACTCTGACTTAAGTTTCTTAAACTCTGAAACCAATGCATTCTTGATCTCATTCAGTGGCTTAGGTTGCACAAGTCCTTGGACAAGCTTCATGTACCATCTTAACGCGTGATCCCTCAGTGTGGTGCTAAACTGGTTTTTTTTAACAGCTTCGTTGGTAATGTTTTTAATGTTCCATACTGCTTCACATAGGAACCAATGTTGATCAGGATCTTCAGATCCATCTCCTCTAAATATAGGGAGCCTCATCTCATCTGCCATGGAGCTGCCTAGGTTTCCTGTCTGAGTAGACACTGAACTGCTTATAATGGTACTCTACAAACTCTGGTGATTCTGACTATTCTGATGGTTTAATGTTCTTGAAACAACAGGGTGGTCATTATTAATTACTTCAGTAGTTTGCGCAGTTCCTGGGGTTTCTCGCTCGCTTTGGAAAAGCTCTTCAACTTTCTCTTCTTTTGTTCCTGTGGGTTCTAAATGTTCTTCGTCTGTCAGATCTACATCTTCCCCACTATAGAAACCCTCTTCTTTGTAGTTTTTCTTAAACAGGTTCTCAAGGTGAACCCCTCTAAATACTCTTCCACTGCGCATATGTCCAGCTTCTGTGTCACTGTTTCTATCCGAGTTTTTGAACATTAGCCTTTTCAGGTCCAACCAATCTACTGTATCTTCAAGATGTGGTTTTCATGTAAGAGAATCTTGATTCTTAACTTCAGAAAATGCAAAAATTTCCCTCTGGGTCCTTTGAAAAAGTATCTCTCGACTTGGCTATACGATTCTACTATGTCAACAACAAATTTGGTGATATACCCTCCAATGGTACTATCAAACCAATAATCTACGTCTTTGGATACAACATTATCAAATCTCTTAACCCTCTGTATCAACGTCGATGTCCAAGCCACAGGAGGTCTAGATCTAATCTCAAACTGTGTATCAACTAATCTAGCCAACCACTCATGTAGATCCTGATGGATTCCTCCAAATAAAATCTCGTGAATGTCGGTGAAAATGTATCTTTGTAGCCAATCTTCAGTACTCAGTTTAGGGTTCTTGTTTTGGGCTTCAATGAAGTCCCTCTTCTGATCTTATATCTACTTTTGAATCTTTGTCTTTGATGGGAACCACCTTGACATTCCCTCATGAAGATTCATGTCCCGACAACGGAACCATTTGTTGGCACAGGGGTAGACCCAAGGTTCACTCCAAGAGAACACCAACAAGCCCTAGCTATCGGCCCTTTCGGCAACACCTGTGAAGCAGATGCAGTCTCACCCGAAGCAACTATGAGGGGGTTCTAGGATAGATATGTCTACAACCAAAGGAATGTCAAGTGTATCAAGTACAAAACAACTCCATATGCATCAACACTTATCAAGCTAGATCTATCCTGTGCAGTTATAGATCTAATCTAATACAGTAATACAATTAACTCTATAACAACAACAGATATCAAAGCATAAATCACACACACAACACAAGGCATATGTGGTTCACCCTCTCTCTAGGGCTACGTCCACAGAACTGCGCTTATAATATATTAAGATAAGGCCTATAGTTCTAATCTGCACTCTTAGCCAGCATATCTCCTCTCTCTTCTTCCCTCTTCCTCTACCATCCTGCGCACCTAGCTGCATGATTTGATCCTCGCACCCAGCTGAAGATCTTACAATACCAGGAAGCTCTCGCTCTCAACACTCCCTCTCTCACAATACAATAATCTCTCAATCAACACTAATCAATATCAATGCCCAACAAGAGTAGCCCCCTGACCTAGGTCCTCTTGACCTCTATTTATACATTATAGTTCCTCACTGACTGCCTTAGGTCAAAACCTAGGTGTCAAAACCCTAATTACCAACTAGGTGTCTAAAACCCTAGGTCAACTTGACCCACTTTTCCTAGGCTTTGCCAGCCTATCTCTCCTTTCTTTATACGTGGTGATAATGGTGGCTTTCCCTGATTTCTGAGTTGTCCTCGATCCATCTCCCTTGCTGATCTATCATCCTTGATCTTCTCATCCAACGACTAGCTTTTCCGCACTCCGCTCCAGATTTTCTTCTCTTTTGCTTACTTCGACCCAGTGACAGTCACTATGTCTTCCGCGTAGTTCACGTTTGACCTTTTCTTCCTTGATATTCACTTGATTCCATACCCAAGGGCCAATAGCTGGGATAGAGGAAGCATCAAAATCCTCTCTATGTTTCTTCTTATCTTTATCAGACCTAGTTTTTAACCTATCTGATGCTAAGATATTGGATTCAACCTCAATGGTTTCTTCCTGCATGGCCAACAAGGTGGTGGATATTCTCTCCCTCAACAGAAGGCAGAAAACTACATCAAATGCATTGGCATAAGTGATCTTGGTAGAGGCTTCAGTTGGTTTGATCTCATCTGGTATTCTACCGTACATCTTATTGAATCTCTTGGTGAAATCTGAAATAGATTCACCATTCTTTCTCTTTAGGGCCCCAAACTCAGTGATGTTGTAGAGATAATCTCTCCTATATCCCCATTGTTTTATGAAATTTTCATACAACGCCTCAATATCTACAATGGAGGCTGAAGGAAGACCCCTGAACTATTTCCTTACTTCCCCATCCAGACTCTTGATCTGAAAATATCTTTTAAGACAATGGTTAAGTTTTTAAAGCATGAGTTCATTAACCAATTAGGAATTCAAGAAAGAGGAAGAATTAATGAAGTAACATGTAAGCCATAATAAGATATATAGATCTGGAAATAAGCACAATAATCAATAAAACATAACAACAAAAGTTGTTAACGGAGTTCGGCAATATCGCCTACATCTCCATGCCTTTGTCTAAGTGGGTGAGGCTTTCTTATTTCTCTTCAAAGCTTCAAAATTACATCATAAGAATGTCAAATGGATTATAAAATGGTCTGTATGTGTTCTTCTATACCTCAAGAACCCAACACAACTGACGGCACTGAAAACAGATGAATGAAGATCCCAGAAATGACCCGCGAAGTTGCTCTCCTCAAAGGCTTTACTTCATAAATAATGGCTTTGACTGTCAATTCCTACAACATTTCTCCTTCTATGAATCTCTCCAAGGTTACAAAGAAACTTTGGTTTATATAGGATTGAATTTGGGAACAACCTCCCAACTTCCCCCCAAGATCTGGCCTAAAAAAGAGCTCCAGATCCTCCAATAATGGCCAAAATCTACCAAAAATAGTTGAAAAATCAACAAAAATCATATCATATAGTTTAAAAAAACCATATTAGGGATAAAATTGGGCGCAACCCCCTTCGTTCGGGCCCCTGGTTGTATGCGCGCCTTCCATGTGTCCACTGGTTGGTGCTGGTCTTTAGCCCCCTGATCTCGGCCCCCTTACCTTGTGTTCCTGGTCACATGGCATTGGCGCATGTGGCTAGGTTCTAACTTCCACGTGCCCGTAGTTGGATAAGCCTTGGGTCCTTAGCCCCTGGTCGATCGGGGTTGGCCCCACCGACCGGGGCGTATCCCAAACCTCGTGCCACCGCTAACTTAAAAGGGAAATGGGCCATGTGGTAAAACAAGTACCACCATAGCTTGAACGATATGCCCCTTTCCATGAAACTGTTGGCGCCCAAGGAGGTCGAAGGTTTAAAACTTCTGGAGCCCAAAACAAATTTTTACCCAGTCAAACTTGGGAAAATCCAGGGAGCCACTTGGCACCTTGTGATTGGGCCACATGTCACCCTGCTACTGGCTCGTACTTCCCAATTAGTGGCACAGTCAACATCCAGTCATCCTGCCACATCATAGTCGTACATCCTAGTCACTTGCCATGTGTCACTACCATGTCACCATGTCGTACTGCCACGTGTCATTTTGTACTACCATGTTATTTTTCGTACATCCTAATCACCTGCCACGTTTCACTGCCACATCATCCTATCGTATGCCACTCTGTCATCCGTACGGCCATGTCTCCACCTATCATTGGGCTACGTCATTGTACAAACTACCACGTGTCATCCATACAGTTCCAAATCAACCCGAAAGTGACGAAAACAAGTGACATGTGTCACCTCCTGGTGACGCCATGTCAACATGATGATGTCATCCTGACACATGATGATGTCACATGTTGTACATGCTGATGTCAACGTTGACTTTGACCCAATTGACTTTTTGCATGTTTGGAAATTTGATCAGAACGCGATAACTTTCACATACGGTGTTTGTTTGAGGAAAAAAAATATGGCCGGATTCAACGCGACGAGACAGATGCAATAACGTTGGTTTAGTTTGATTCCAAGAAATTTGATTTTTAGGCCTTCCTAGACCCATTTTGGTTCCTGGATCCATTTTGGATCAAATCTGCACAAACAAGCTCATCCACACATCTACATAGTCAATGTTAAAGTTGTCTACAAAGCTGTAAAAGGCCACTAGATGTTCCTCAGCAATGACATCACCTTCCCCATTATATCTTGGTAAATATTTCATGTAATTTGTGGCTGGGAGGGTGTGTAAGCCTATAGGCAGAACTAGGGGTGCATATCTGGCAACAACCATTGCTTGGGCAATAGGAATCTAAAGATTTATGGGAGCTACAGGGGTGGATGTTGGATTGGATGATGAATTAGAGTCACTAGTTGAATATGTCTGAGGCTCCTTGGAATTATGATTCTCGGGGCTAGCAAATTCAAGTTGCTTGTGATGATGAAAGGGAGTAGACTCTTTGGGAACATATTTACCCTTGAGGGGGAAGATATATCTCTGAGCTACGATGGATTTTCTTAGTTTCCTTTCTCACTCAGAGACTATTGTGTCCTTCTTAGGGTTAGGATCATCCTTGGTGGCTTTGATGTGTTCGGATTTGGATCTTTTGAGTCCCTTTATGGGCGCCAACATTTCTTTTGTAAATTATACTCAGTGGAGTCGCTAGGTAAAATATGGTGGTATGTTTGTGTCTGATCTTTGTTCACCATCAAAGGTCAGAGCTATTCAATGTCGTTCTCCCAGGGAAAGATATTTTGTTACTTCGTTCCCCAGCAATGACACCAGAAGATGTTGGTCCTAAGGTCTGCACCTGACTGCTAAAGGGAAAAGCTAGGTGACCTCAAGTTTGTAATGATTTGTTTGTTACAAGTAGGTTTTGTTTGTAAGCTTAAGGACATGTTTTCAAATATGGTGCTCTGGTAGGACATACCATACAGTATAAAAGTAGGTTTTCCTTTGCTAATGGTATGGGTATTAAATGACAATTGGGGGTATGAAAAAAAAACAATAGAGACAATAACAACAAGCAATGTAATGAATCACTTGTTGTGTGAAAACTAAAACTTAAAATAATATCTCAAGACTTAGACAAACATCTAGATGCAAATCGTTCAACAGGTTGCAAAAATAGTGGATATTTCGTTGAACAATAGTTGTATAACAGGTTGCATAATCAACAAAAGATAAACTAAAACAATAGCTGCAAGAATAAGGAAATGTACATCTCACACTGTTATCTCCTCAAATAAATCAATTGAGATTTTTCATTTTTGGTGATAGGATGTCTTTTAAAAAAAGGTATTTTAAATTTTTTTTTAAAGCGCATTTCTCAAATCTTTACACATGTAATAAAGTTTAAATAATCTTTTGTTTAGTTTTTATTTGATCTAATTCAAATCTCAGGTTTCGGTGGCTTAGGAGAACATTTTGATTGTTCATTAGCCACTGAAAGCCTTAGCTTTCGGTAGCTTAAACAAAGGAATTCAGGGCTATTTTAGCCACCGAAATCATAGAAGTGGGCAAAGAGTCAGCACGTCCTTTCACACGTTTCAACCGTTGGGTTCAAAGTTTTATAATTGCAATAAGTCGCCGAAAAGACAGGAGAACGAACCGTTCATGATTGGAAGCTGATCTCTATATGGTATAAGAGAATCTTTTCAGATCGTTGTATCATCAAGCCATATGCTTACGTACCCTCCATCATTACAGTTATCGACCATGACTACTGCAAATCACCAACCGTTCTGTTGCATCCCTTGTAATCAGTGCCACGTTCTAAAGCTCTCCTTAGTTCTCTCATTTCTGTCACAGCCGAGCCGACTCTCCCTAATTCTACGCTGTGTAACTCTCCACCGAAATCCGTTTCTTCGATCACAGGTGTGTGGAAACATTGTGGCAAATGAAGAAAGGAGCGTCAACCTTGAGGAAAGAGATCGACAACATCAGTTACTTGGAATCACACCCGGAGGTATGTCGAATATTCAGGGATGCAGGGTGTTATAATTTTTGCAAAAAAATATAGAGTTCTCATCAGCAGGTGGCAGAGGCCTTTGCCCTCAATTTCGATGGAAATAAAGAAATCGTAAGCCGGGATAAATTCGAGATAGATGAAGCCCTCATAGTTGAAGTGATAGAGCTTCCCATGACTGGAGAAAAATGGTTTAAAACTACTGTCACTAAGAATGTTGAATTCAGGTCTTATTTCAAACCAGAACACAAGGGTTTGATATGGAAGAAAGACATTCTCGTGTCTTTCCTTGAAGAGAAATGGAAGTAGTTATTAAAAGCCATAATGGTTTATGTAACTTGTGAAGTGCGATACAATAGAGTGATGATTTACCATTTTAAAATTATAAATCATTTGATTTGTAGAAACCCACTCAATTTGCCCTATTTTCTCCACATAAGTTTATCCAAAATGGCTCATCAAGTCAAGGCCAAGCCTAATCAAGTTGCAGGTAGATTATCCCACCATAGTCTGATCAAAATTTTGGTTTGTGAGTTGTTGCAAAGAAGAGGCAAAGAGTGGAATTACTTCTTGTTCTGGAATGATTTCCAGACTGAGGTTCATCCAGAAGGTAAAAAGAGTCCTCATTCCAAGAAGTCTTCTACTCCCAGAAGTGGAAAGAGGAGGAGGAGAGCTATCTCTCCAGCTCCAGTTAATCAACCCTCTCCTTCCTCTAAGCTTGACAAAACTAAGAAGAAATTAAATTTCAACAGTGAAAAAGAAAAGGCCAAAGAATCCCCAGTGAACAAAAACATTCTTAATCTTCCTTACACAGACTCAAAGGATGAAGAGAACGAGATTGAAACAGGGCATGAGGATTCAGTTACCACAGGGCATGAAAATTCTGTTTTTGTGGATATATACACAACAGGTTATGAGGACCTTCCATCACCTACACCTCAAGAAGAACAAGAACCACAAATTGCAAATGCCTTGTCTAGCAAACGAGTGAAGCAGAGTAAATCAAAGGAAATCAAGAAGCTGAAGAAGAAGTTAGCCGAGCAAGAAGTGCTAGAAAGGGTAATACACCTGTCAAAAAAATATGAAGAACATAAAGATCATTCGAGAATTTGAATTGACCTAGTTTATAGGATCTTTGGCTACTTTCTTGGGCTAGTTATTGATTTTCTATTTTAGGCAAAATTCGATCCAGTAATCTAGGATCTTGAAACTATTTGTAAAGGGCTATAAAGCGCAAAAAATTTGATGAACACGGGGTTCGATTTTGAGTTCTATAATCCACTGTTATTGTAAAAAAGACACTTTCTTTAATATATTAAGCCTACAAGCTTATTTCATTGTTATTGTTAGACTTTCTTTTATCTTTGTCTATGCCTATGAATTGAAATCATTCCTTTGTCTATGTTTAATGGTCCCATGGTAACTTTCATCTTACCTTTGATTGTTAAGCAAGAATCATAAGCATCCTTTGCTAGTTTGTTGACCCATCATATATATTGCCTATGTATGTTCTGGTTAATTGATTGGTTTTCTTATCCATTTGATTTACAAACCTATCTGATAATAGCT
>SNQJ01S0007630.1:152500-178275 GCA_010110895.2 Picea sitchensis
AATCATTTTTGTTAAATAAAAATAATAATAGCTATAAATAAATCATTGTCAAGCTCTTATAATTTATAAAAGTATTTATTAGGTGTCGTGTTTTACGATGTAACACGACACAAATTCTTTCACTAGAGACACTGATTCGAGACAAATGAGATGCAACTATGATGCATGGACATGCATGTTTGATGCAACCGTCTTAGTAGAGATGTAAATTCTCTCTACGTTGATGCGAAGGCGACACAAATATTTTTATTGCATTGTTTTTTGCAACATAACACAACACGCAAGATACAATTGCAACGCATGAGACACAAACATGATGCAAATATGGAAAATATATTTTTCATGACACACAAGAAAAAAAAATGCCGTAGTCATTTTGATAGGCCATTTGTGATGTAATTCTATGACAATATAGTTATATATTATAGTAGTGAATAGAGTCATCCTTTGCTAAGAGTCGCATGGGTAAGAGTTGGAGTCTTCTTAAGCATGTTCACATGGTTGGTTAGGGTAAAATTTCATGACATTCTTCCCTACATTGATATATTAGTGTATCATCAATAAATGTGGCAATGGGGCGGGGCATGACTCTGTGTGAGAAGACATGGGACTTCACCTAAGATATGCTATTACATTTTTCCTTGGTGTTAGAAGATGATGCATTGTATGTTAACATATTATCTCATGATGTTAAAATTGTGAATATGTTTCCTTTTCCTTGTAGGCATGCAGAAGATCAATACTAAACTATAAAAGTCATTCATTGTATATATCAATGTCAGTGGAATGGTTGTTTGTTAAGGAAATTTTAACATAACATGAAAGAGTGGTTGCTTATCAAGGGAGTAAAATGAATGCTATTGAGTATAGGTAGTCACTGTGACTAGGATTTATTGACTACAATTCATGTTATTGGAAAACAAATATAAAGAAACATCGTTGATAACATCTTAAGACCATAGAGCTATGAGATGACACCTTATAAAGAGCACAAATAAACATAACAATTATTATTGTTTTTGTGACTAGGTGATTTTTTTTGTCCCATGGGAAAATGGGAGGTCAATTTCAGAGAGTATGCTTAATATCTCAATAAGAACACAATTAGAATGGCTTCCAATGGTTGGATATCTTTAAAAAACTATCAATAATACAGAGCTAGACAAAATTCATAAAAACTATTCAGCAACAACAATTAAGAGTGACCAATATTGGTACATTCAAAATCTTTCTTTAGACAACCATTTACCCATTGTTACTAAATTTATATTAAAATAACTCACTATGAGTATCCCATGAGAATACAAAGTTGAGGAAAAAACTAAAGATCGGTGTACAACGAAAACAATGGAGTTAGGGGGTTTAAAATAAATTTTCACAGAACATTCAAAAGAGTTAAAGTCAACAAGTATTTGAACAAACAAAAAAATGTTTTTTTTTTTTTAAATAAGAATGATTAATATTTATAATAAAAGAGGGTGAGGACAAAGAAAACAACTTAAGATTACAAAAAAATATGATATTTGTTTGACTCTTATCAATTTAAAGATCTATAAAGACCAAAATTTAGAGACACATACTGACTCTTCCAACCTTCCCATATCTTATAGCTAGTACCCTAACATGTATAATGTCTTACATACTGAAATAGAAGTAAAAGTACCCAACAAAACATGCAAATTAAAAAAAAACAAAAAACAAGTATTTGAAATCAAGCCTTCAAATGGCTTCTCCTTTGACTTCGACTTCAATCTCCAGAGCATGGTATATTGGTTACTTGTTTGTGTCCACTAAGGCTCCCACTACATATTCAAATTTGGTAGTATTTATGTTCACAATGAAAGGATAGATGTGCATAGAAGCTTCTTCCTTTACTGTGGATGAATGGGATTGAATGAGGAATGAAGAAAGCTAAAAAAGGTTTGCAATCATAGAAACAAGTGAGTATACAGAGTCCACCTTATTCATTAAAGCTTCATATCTCCTCTAATGCCTATGCATGATATCTTGATGGGCTAGTTCTTTTGTTTTGTGCCGACAACTTGATCTCTGCCTCCATTGCCTACTAGTCGTGTAAATGTGCCTCCATTGAAAATTTGTATCCCCACTCTTCCTACCACCTCATCCATTGTTTAGTGGAATTAGATAGATTGCATCATGCCTCAAAAATCCAATCTTTGCACACATTAATGCATCTTCTAACCTTCGTGAAGTCACACATTACACAAGCCTGGATATGTTGTGGTTTACATATATTCTACAAGCACTCCCCTTAATCA
This sequence comes from Picea sitchensis, assembly GCA_010110895.2. Lineage (NCBI taxonomy): Eukaryota > Viridiplantae > Streptophyta > Pinopsida > Pinales > Pinaceae > Picea > Picea sitchensis. The sequence goes on from SNQJ01S0007630.1 coordinate 154,780, forward strand.
TGCCAACTCCTTTTCAAATCACAAAATAAACTTCCCAAATAATCCCTAGTGAGGTAGAGAATAGGGACATCGACTACAGATTGAGACTAACAATGCTAGAGTGAGAAGGAGGAATAATACCATCCTCTAGGGGAAGACTTGTAGGGAAAAGATTACATAGGTAAACCCACATTCATTAAATCTCCTCTAAGCACACTATTTAAAAATACATGAGCTGAATATGTATTAATATGATAACACATACCTCATTTGTTGCATTAACTCCTCCACTCTTTCCACATGTGTGAGGGTATATTATGAATTCCAATACATGGCCAAGTGTATGAGGATTAAAAGTCATAGGAGTTGGTGATGTGAGATATCACATCTATCTAATTTTTTTTTTTCCTTCCTCCAAAATAACTCCTAAATTGGCTTGTTTGTCCACTTGGTGATTATGGTGTCATAGGACATAGACAAATTCTATGGACTCAAACTCCTCCACTAATGCTCATGTTCTGATGATGAGGTGAGACAATTTAGTATCGTTTGGTATAGTACTATAATGCATATGATGAATGATTATTGATGAATCTCCTATCATAATTACATTTGTTATTCATTTCTCTTTTAGCAAGGTCAATCCTTGAAAGAGCTATAGGGCATTTGCTTCATTATTTGATGTAATGCTTAGATGCCATGCATAGGTAAGTTCTTGTATTCCTCCAAGATCTAAGAGGACCCCCTTTGCGCCAACCACCCCTAAACAAATGGAAAATGCTTATAAAGTTACAATTTGAATAGTGTTTGGAGAAAATATGGAACAAAACATGAATTAGTTGGATCCTAGATATCATTAATGAACTATATATGGAAAATAACAGATAATTAAACATGATAATTATGATTCTGTAAGAAATTGATATCTTCACCAAATTTATTGTGTGAAAAGAGGGTAATAGAATCACTTTGTCATATGTAAACAATAACCTCTATTTAAAGCATTGTAATATTTATAAGAAATGATAACTAGTTACAACGATCATTGAAACGATAAGGCCATAGTGCCTTTGAAGTTCTAAATATTATCAATCCATCACTTAAATCATAAGGCAATCAATGACTTGGTAAGCTTGATGGAATCACTATGTTGGGAGAAAAAAGGAGTTGTTATGAAATTTTCATTTGTCATGTCACATTTAAATAAAATATTGCAAGCAACAAATCTATTGATTTAACTCACATTAGTGATTTTTTCATCCTTTCTATAAACTAATAGAAGTTAAATAAGAGAATTGAAGCAACCAATATGTAACATGTATAGGCCTAGATCAAGTGGATTGGTAGGAACCAAATCTAGTAGAAATTGCCACATTTTATACAAGAACTTGATCCACCAGGGACCATTTTTACTATAGGGGGGAGGATTGCTTTAGGTGGCCACATCCAGGGCCATCCTGGTAAGGAACTACTATTGGTAGTTTTGGGTCATAATTTTCCAATGCATTTTTTGGGTCCTTCCCATGTGTTTTCATGATTTTAACATGCAACGTTGAGGAATCATCTCAATTTGTTATTTTTCTCTCCAAAGAGCTAAAGAAGACCCAAAATGGAGCATTGAGTGAAAATTTATGATCTCAATAAGGCTCCCCTTTATTTTGGATATCCTAAATTTGTCCAACTCAATGTTCCCATTCAACCTTAACTTCATGTTGGGGTTAGGGTTCTTACATATTAAGGTTTTTGGAATCCTTATAAAATGTAGTTTAAGCCTCTTATCATGGGTTCTTTACGAATAAGCATATCCATCACATATCTTCTCATACATATGTTACCACCACTCCAGTCACTATGTATTGCTATGTACATTGTAGTGTTTTCACTTATGGATTCATTTATAGAATTTGGTTCCATTGTAATACTATACTTGAGATAAGGAAATCTATTCGCAAGTGTTAATTTTGAAGAGATTGGAAAGCTTGTGTTTCTATTTTTTTATACCCTATGTTTCAGACTTTATAGATGAGAGTCCATCTTCAGGGGATCACCATGTAGAGGATCCCTTCAAGATCGTCTCTCATCTATGAAGTCTGAAATGTAGGGTTTAAAAATAAAATACTATACTTTTCAATACTATATCTTGTGTTATCTCTGCAATATTATGTTCTTCCATTTTGTTCTTAATGTAATCCAAATCAACAAAGCATAACAAGGAAAATAGAAGTGAAAAGACATGGTAGGAAAGTTGTTGGGGGGACATAAATGACAAACATAGAGTGGAGGAAAAAACATAGCATCATGAGTAACCTCATTACAATAATTTTGACGTATTTTGACAGGAGGACAAGAAATGATAGAAGGTCAAGAAAAATTGAGAAAGTTGTCCAATGGACATAGTGAAGCTAAAAGACTTTTATAGAAGAACAAAGCCAAATAAAGATAATTGGGTTCAAGATGCATTGGACCAAACACCTGATAAACTTGGATAGAAAAGGGCACAATTATAGAAGAAAGTAAGCACTAGATAAGACATACTTGAGAATAAGACTTGCACTAGTTTGCAAGCACCTATGTAAATAATGGATAGTTACAAATTGCAGACCTTGAAGGGCCTTGGTTGGGACAACATAGTTGTATTTGGTCAGATGACTGATGTATGGGATTTTTTGTCTAGATGCAAGTATTAGGACTTGAATGATTAAATTTGTCGGTCTTAATTATAAATGTTGAGCATTTGTCGACGGGTGCAATAGTTGTTTTTTTTGGTGAATGAATTAAATATTATGGACATTAATTTAGTTGACCTTTAACATTGTCAGGGATAGGGTTTTGGGTAGAGTTTGAGTCATATTTAAAGAGACACACCAGAGATTATAAAGGCTAATCTTTGTATAATATTAGTTATGGACTATTAGTAGCCAAGGACATAAGTGCATATCTAATTGAGTGTGTTGGATGGGAAAGTTTTTTTTTATGAAATATATATCCCAAGGAAACTCATTAAGCACTTCCCCTCATTCTAAGGATTGCACTCGGGGTTAATCAGATTCTTCGGGCTTAAGGTCGATGCACCATTATACTCATCAAGAGCTCAACATGTTCACTTGTAGGAATTCATCTTGGGTGGGGAGGATGACACTCCTTTTCTCAACTACTTGGTATAAACTCAATTGACATTGGATGGACAAATGATGGTCATGCAATGTATGTTTATGCTAATGAAGGTCCTAATTATAGTAGGCTTTTGTACTTTATCTAGGGTTTTCGGTTATAAACTTTTGTGTCTTGACACATTGGTATAATTTGTTTGTGTAATGGGGTTTACTAAGTTATCATTTATTCATGTTAACAATATAGACAAATATTTATATTGTGAATATAATTTTTTTTTTAATAAAAGGTATTTTGATCTGGATTTATGAGAGGAAAAAAATGAAAACATAGATCTATAATATTAACACAGAGACACAGTGAATAATAATAGAGATACAGTAAAACTTGACTTCTATTAAATAAGAAATATGTTGAAACTATAAAATGCAGACTGAAACAAGCTTGATAGAATGGTGGCATCTTATCTATGAGAAGAGATGGGACAGTTATGCTCATTCGGAAGAAGATGAGTACAGTGAGGCTCCAAAGGAATTTTTACATCAAACATGAATGCCAAAACCCTAGACATCCAAAAACCTAACCCTAGGAGATGAAGCACCAAAATTCATGTGGGCCCTGTTCAGGTAAGTTGGTACATCAACTTCCCAGGGTGGTAACTTTTGCATGCAATCTTCGTTTTAGGCGCATGATAGCCCATTGGAAATGTTTATCTGAGGAATACACACTATGTCATCACACTCTAAGTTTGTTTTCAATGTGACTGTGGCGGGCCCCAAAAACGTTGTTTAGGGCCTCAAAATGGCCCCAAAAGTTTAGGATCCGAAAAGCTAGAAAAAAACTGCCAAGATGACATTTGTATGTGAGTCGGTTGGAATAGGTGGGTGGCCACCAATATACACCTAGATCAATAATCCCCCATTAGGAATAAATAGTCTCCATTGTGTTGAGTTCCCCCATAAGATGAGGAAATTTCTGATGAATTTGGCCCCGGGTGAGCCACTTGCCTTGGTGCAAGAGATGCCTTGCTTTGCAACATGATAAAGTTGAAACTTTTGTTGGCGACTGCCCTTGACTTGTGTGTCCATGATCTAATCAGTGGATTCCTATTCCATGCAGTCAGGGATGAGCTCTGTCGATGTCAACTGTTATGCTACCTTTTAGGTGTCCAATAATGGTGGAAAGTATGGCCAAAGGAGGTCCACACTAAACACTGGGTGCAATCCGGGGAATGGGAGAATGTTGAGCTCAAAAGCATTGTCACCCATAGCCTTAGTGATGGTATAAGGTCCATAGTAGAGTGGACAAAGCTTCTGATGGGTTCCTATAAGGAATTCTTTCTACAAGTGCAACCAAACTTTATCTCCCACCTAAAACTTGTGTGGCACCCGATGTTGATAATGACGTTGCTTGTACTTGGAAATTGACTTCTGTAAAATATCCTAAACCTATTGGCGTATGTGATGGATTCATTCAATGAATCAGGTGGCTTTGTTGGGTTCAGTTTTCACATGGGACGATTATGCCTGTGTGGATGCAAGGGGTAGTGCAACGTCTATGGGACCTAATGGTTGAAATCCTAACTCCACCTGAAAGAGGTTGTGGTCAGTTGATCTATGTATGGCTTTGTTGTGACTGTGTTGAACATAGGGAAGACTCACATCCCATTTGCATGGATGCTTGGAATTGTACATGTGCAAAATATGCACGATCATCCTATTGACGACCTTGGTTTGGCCATCCATTTGGGGGTGGAAGGCCATGGATTTGGTGAGCTTGGTGTCTAGCCATGACCAAAGGATTGACCAGAATGTGTTGAGGAAATGACGATCCCAATCAGAGATGATGGTTTTTGGTATCCCAAAATGCACCCACACTCGTTTGAAGAAGATCTTGGCAGTGGCCTCTGTTGTGATATTTTTCTTGCAGGCAACCATAATCACCATTTTGGAAAATCGATCAACAACCAAGAAAACACAGTCATTTCTCTACTTGGTTGAAGGAAGGCCCGACATGTAGTCCATCAAGATGGATTCCCAGGGGTAGACAGAGGGGTGTACATGCCTTGTTTCTTAATGGTCATTTTGGAAATGGCGCAGGCCATGAAAGACTTGATATACTTGCTGACATCCTGTCGAAGTTTTGACCAATATAAATGTTGTTGCAACACTACCATTGTCTTCTTTAAGCCGAAGTGTCCTACCACCACATTATAGTGAGCTTCCAAAATCAGCTTCATGGTTTCCTATTTTTTAGGGAAGGTGGAGGATCTCCTGGATGGTTGAAATATTTCCTCCTTAAAATCCTTGAGAGATATTTCCTCCCTAAAATCCTTATGAAATATTTTCTCCCTAAATATCTTGGAGATAACCTTTTTAGTGGATCTGATGAGACATCCTCTCCATGGTGGTTAAGCCTCCAAATCCTATATAATGAGGGATTTCCATGGAGGAGGGGGGCATGGAGAAGTTTATAGATACCAAAATTATGATCTCATAAGGAAGGAAGCAAATTGGAGGTATCAAACTTATGGTCTTGGGAGCTTTGTGCAAGGGCTGGACAAGGAGGACTTGGAGAGGTTGTTGCAACTTCATATACAGTTTGTATGTATCTCTTTTGAGCTCTCATTAATACATGTCCTTGGCTTGTTTCCTTCAAGTTGGTGTACATTTGCATGGACTTGTCTCTTTGGATGAATCTAGTTTTAAACTAATCATGGTAGAATAGGAAGAATGCTTTGTCTTCATGGTTTATTGGATTGCAGGACTTGTTGAAAGGCTTGGGGATCAAGGCTCAACTTAGACTGAGAAATGACAACTTGTGAGCTTATTTTGTTTATATAAGACACATGATAATTAATGAGTGTTCCTTCCTTTGTATTAACACTTTGCACAATATAAGAGGTTTTTTTCATGAGGGACTATGTTGTAGAGAAAGGGAATTCCTTTTTTGGTGTTGTGAAGGATGGGAGGGAAGAGTTATTTTATAAGCATTGTGGGATGGGCTATGTGTGTGAACTAGAAACAATAGCCATATCTTTTCTCTTGTGGTCTCACAACTTTGTCTTGGTGGTGGCATCTACAATAAATTTCTATGGCTAGGCAGAAAATCACTTGTTTGTAGCTAGTTGGAGGTTAAATTTCCAAAAAATATTATTTAATCTTAATACATGTTTCTTTTTATGTTATGTAATCCACCAATGGTAAAATGAATGCAATTGGAATTCAGATGCATGTGAAATTTTTGCATGTGACATGGGTTGGGCCAAAAAATAGTGATTTTTCTTATTATCAATGTTTTTTGGGCTAAGAAGCCATATACAAGACCCTAAAGTATAAGACATGCTTTGTAGAAAGGACATTTTTTTCCAACAATGGAATACAATCCAAATTTGAAGGATTAAGTGTAAAACTGATGGCCCTTATGTCCCAATCCCTAGTTTAAGGCTATAAACCATGGAGTGTTCCCTTGATCCATATATTTAAGGCCTAATTGTGGATCTACGTGACCTATTTTTGGAGTTACAAGGATTGATTGTATCTTTAGGGCCTAATGGGTATCCATATGTCCTAATTAATGATATTTGCGGCCTAATTATATTGGATCTACAACACCTGATTAGTTATATATAAAGCATAATTAGGGAATTAAAGGGCCTTGTTTGTTTTCCTCCTAGTTTTCTTTGGGATTCTTTCTTCTTCTACTTCATCCTCCTCTTATTGTTGGGGTGCCTTGTGAGGGTCCTTTTCTTCCTTGTAGGCTTGATCTCCAACTCTCTTGATAACTTAATAAATATCCCTTTTGGTTGGCCATAAGAAAATGTAACGATGGTGAGAAAATAATGAGGAATGTATGAGTGGAAGAAAGTTTTCTTGAACTCTCTAATGGAATTCTAGAATCTTAAGTTTACTCTTTTTGTGATTTTTTTAAATGCATCCCCATGGCCTCTTTTTACAAACGAAGAATATAATCTCAACCTTGAAGTAGTTTCCATGTGAACTCCCTTGATGTATTAATGAGATTTCATAAACTTACTGTGCATTATGGAAGACTAAGTCATTAAAATTTATGAATACCAAGGTCTAAACAAGTCCACACATACCCACTACATTTCCTAAATAAGAATGCACGCATTTATGAGTTGTGAGCTAACCAACTTTTGAATTAAATAGGGCCATGCATTTTTTGAGGATTTTACCATGCAACACACATAGAAAATATAATATAAATTCCATCATCCATAAAATGGTCAACTAATGTTTTTGAATAGATTTCATACACCTCCTCATCCTCACTGTCATAGTGTACCTCAATAATGTGCCTCTTACCTTTACCCCTACATCTATGATTTGGTTCCCAAGGCACTTTGAAGCTGTAGAAAATTTGTCTGCTCCTAATGGGTGTAGGAATGCTCTTTTCTTCCTTCCATATACTAGCTGGTAGTGATTCCCTCTCTTCCATTTGTCTACATAGTGTTCCAATATGTTGTATGTAGGCTATAAACTCATGTAGGGATAACTCCAATTCTTGTCTATCCATTTCTCCCTATGGAAGACCCCTCAAACTGGAAGGATTCTAAGATATGGATGCATGTGCTAATCCCCACTGGCTGGGAGGATCAATTCTCTGATACCATTGGAATGTTCCCAAGCAAAGATGTCAGGAACATTTCATTTTCATTGATTTTTAAATGTTTTCTGGTTGTGGCATTTCGTCATACACTTTGCAGTCTTAAGTCTCATGAGTTGCATTGGGGTTTAATATGATGGTTTTTGTGTGTGTTTGCAGTAATAATCAAATAAGATATAGCAATGGAACATACCTTAACAAGATGCAAGATCAACAACACAAGCAATAACCAAAAATACCTTAAATCTGACTTTATTCATAGTAGTAGAAGATCTTGACACAATAGATCTATAGATCTGGAACAATAGAGCATGAGAGCTGACAAGACAATGGAAATAAACCAAGAAGAGATTATACAAGCCTCGAAAGGCCACATGGCTGCTGAAGATGAATGACAATTGAGATCTATGCCCACTGCTGGATCAAACCCTTAATCTGGCATAGTTGTGCCTTGTTGGAAAGATAAATACACCCAACAATTCAACCTTATTTCTAGAGGCCTCCAAACACTTTGAAAATGGTTGGAAGAACAGATCGGTCCAAGGCCAAACCCCTGATGAAGTTGCAGGATAAATGATCAAGTTATGAACAACCAAATGAACAAACCCCTATTTGACTTGCACCCTCCTGGATGACGGAAACCCCAATAATTCGGCCTCTAACCTAAAGACCTCCAAGACTCTCAAAATACATGGAACTGTAGATCGGGGCAAGATGAACTCCTGGCCAAAACCGCAACTCAAATGGTGAATATTTGGGTCACCAAACAATGAAGTCCTCAATCTGCAATGTGCCCTATTTCTCTACAATTTGTGCCCAGCTCTAATAAATCAGATAGCATAAAAACCTCCTCCGAAATATGAGAGAAATGATGTTCTAGGCCATACAGAGAAATACTAGGAGTTATTTTACCCAAACGCCTTCTCCTCTCTCCAAATCAAGCTATTCTCCTCAAGGTGGTGTGCCCTCCTGCTGTAAATCTCGAAGTGTTGCACTAAGTAGATCTGATGTAGAAACCACTTGTAACTAAGTAGATTTGATGTAGAAACCACTTGTAACTAAGTAGATGTGATGTAGAATGGTGAGGGATGAATATTTCACCTCTATGACCAATCTTGGATCTTTCAACACCAAGTTGATCTCTAGGGTTTGTTAAGTCAAAACCCTCAAAACCCCCAAGTGAATGGGTTGACTTGCGAGAAGATATATATCAAATGATAATCAACATAATGAGAGAATAGAGGCCCCTGTCTCTCTTTTATCCTCCCTACTCACCTTGTCTCTCCAAGTGAATTTTACTTTATTTAATTATTAATTAATTAATTAACTATTTTACCTCTAAAAAGTAGTTTATCCTTCCTTGTGGCTTCCTTGGCTACTAAAAGTCACTTATCATCATCCTATCATGTAGTGCCATTCCTCTCGATTCCAATGAGCTATTACACTAAGAGGTTCCTCCAAGTATTATGTCCAATATGACCTCCTTAGTGAATTTAATTAACATATAGCCCAAAATAACTCAAAATTATGGAAATTGTTGGAATGCAACAGAACCAAAGACAAGTTGTGTAGAATGGATCATGATGATTAAATAAGATGAGCGATGCAAGACAGACCCAAAAAAAACCCTCAATAGCCCATGTACTCGCTATAACCTCCATCTGGCTACTTTGGTCATCATAACACTCTGTAATATAAAGATGTCCCAAAGTGGGGACATTACATTTTCCAATAAAAGAGAAACTGCTAGGGCCTAAGTCTTCTTACTTTCTAGCCGATTTTCTCTTAAGGAATTGGGTGTTTGAGGCCTTGGGTTACCAACACCTCCTTCATCCATTCCATCTCCTTTGGATAAGCAATATCATTTCTATTTTACTCTAAGATCTGTTGTTGCTATTGTTGACTCCATATACCCTAAAGGCACTAGTTCACTCACCTTGGTGATTGATTTTCTCAAAAAACTCTCAAACAACCTTCCTTGAAACTTTTACTAACTCTTACTATCCTTAAACTAGACTAACTCCCTAACTAAATTGATGTTGTTACATAAGATTGTTACAACCATCTTACAACATCAAATTCATCTTAAAAAAGTGACATTAAAATCTGATTAGACATTGCCAACTTTTATTTTGACAAGTTTCTATCATTCTGTCAAATTAGATCTATATTCTCTTGTCTTTTCTAAGCATTTTTGAAGCATAATTACTACAGATGTTACCAAACATTCATTTTTGTTATAGATAATTACTTTTTCTGCAGTATTACATCAGCTTACTTGTTTCTTAAAGGTTCATGATTTTATGAAGCACTAACATCATATGGTACCTTGAATTTGCATTCTTTTTCTATTGTTGTCTTGCTATAGGAAAGTACACCTCATTTATATTTTTCTTTATCTCTATAAGACACAAAGCACCTTTGAAATTGAGTGACTTGTGAGAGGGGGGAACTTTCTTGCCTTAGCCTTCTCAAACCCTCAGGTCACTGGGGACGTCTCCCCTAGGGCACATTAATATACTCCTAAATAGAAAGGGGTTTCCTATTAAGGTGATAGTGATAGGTCACTCCCTGTTATGCAAATATTGTTTCCACTTGACTAGGGCTTTGGGCAAGTACAAATTGTGTGATAACATGACCCATAAGATACATAAACACTCAAGGTACTAGTTTATGGATATGAGGTATCATGAGGCCATGGACATGTAGAGGTATGACACTACCACCTATCTGGCCATCAAACAAGGGTAGTGGCTCTTGGTGGCATAGCCAAGAGAAAGGGGGTCTCATCATGAGCCAACCTTCTCATTTCCGTGAAGTGTTTGTGGATAACATTGTCACCTCTGGTCATCAAGCCAAGAAAATGGCCCTCAATGTTTTCCTTAAAAGCAAAAGATCAAAAGAAATAAAGCTAAGAATAAGAGGCAATGAATGGGCTAGGAAACAATTGCATTCATGACAAGGTGCAGCTCACCCTCTACAAAGGAACCCATAGTTAAGGATTTACATTTCGTTGTTATTACGTGCACCCCATGCCCAAATGCCTACCTCATGCCACCTCATACACTAACATGCTTTGGATTAGATCCCATCTGGGAAACACCCCAAACTTAAGGGAGGTTAGCCCAATAGGACACCCTGAGACCTTCTCCAAACCTTACTTGTCAAATTGCATAACGTCTTTGAACATGTGTCTGGGTTAAGGGTGGTTTGATGCACATGTTTGGGTAATTTAATTATTGGATGTGATTTACATGCTATGATCCCTGTGACTTATGAACCCCTAGAGGGTGTACTTGTTGTTGTTGCAGGACCTTTCCCGTTGGACAGGTAGACGTGAGGGAATGATTATCTTGGACCTTTCCCAATGGACAGGTACACATGAGGGAATGATTAGCTCGGACCTTCATGAGGGCTTAAATTCCACAAATGGATATTGCAACCCAACCAGGGGTAAAAAGAAACTAAAGATTTGCACTGGGAAAAAGAGGGATGTTGCCTTTGGAGGCACCCTGACAAACCTAGACCCAGGGGGGTCTTTCTCTTCCACGTGGACATTGGCCCTTGAGGGCCCTGGACATCACCATCATGATCCTAGATGTCATCCAAAGCTAGGGTTTTCATTTTGGAGGCAGTTATGAGCGTGGTGGCAAGCGTGGGCATCATCTAGGGCCTCTAGAGGCCAAGCGCCCTACATTTTAGGCTCAGTGTTCGACCTTAGGGCCTCAACGTCACCCTAGAAGGGCATGATGTCACCCTTGGAGATGTCTTTAGGTTCCAATTAATTTTTATTATGTCAAAATTGGATTTTATTGTAAATTGGCTAGATCAGCTTTAATTCTGACCTAAAATTAATTAAGGGTCAAAGTTTTGTATAAATAAACATAAATAACATAAATTTTTACATCATAACTCATCACACACAAGTGTTGGTCTGACAATTTCTCCCTCTTTAAAGGTTATTGGCTGAAATAACTAGTGTGCGCCTCTTGGGAGAGCTTTATGGTGGTGTATTTTGGAATTTTTCATGGTGGAATGGTCTTCAACTAGGGTTTGACTTGATTATTCTTGGTGAAGTAAGTGGAAAATATGCATTTTTATTCATGCTATGAATGTTTGTGGTGAAATTTACTTGTTTCATGTCTACGATTATGAAATTGCTTGTTTAAACCCTAGGAGAGAAACAACAAATGCTTCTTTCTCTCTATAACTATTCTACTAGCTTGATCTTGCCAAATGTACATTTTCTTAAGAGTGATTATTAGAGCCCTGGATTTCTAGCTCTCTAGTAATCTCATTCTTGTCACCAACTAAATTGTCTTTCAAAAAATCTAAGGAAGGAAGGTATGCTAGGGCCTAGAAGTGCGTACTCTCTAGCAAAACCTCCCTTAAAAGGAGCAAATGCTTGAGGCCTTGAAGTGACAACAACTCTTGCATTTACTTCTTCCCTTAGCTAAGCATTATCACTATTCTATTTCCCAAGTGATATTGTTATTGTTATTGACTCCATAAGCCCTAATAGGCACTGATGTTTACACTCTTGTGAATGAATGAGACCAAACAAACTTTCAACACATCTTGAAACTTTCACTAACACTAACATCCATATTACCACTGCTATAATTGTTGTTACAACCCTATTCAACAACCTAAATCAGCATACTAACCCCTAAAACTAACCCAAAAATTTGGATTTTACTAGGTGCTATCATCCTAAGGTTTTAGTCCTCCCTTTTCTAGTGTTCTAGGTGCAAATTTCTGAAGTTGTTTGAGGTTGTTGCTGCTGTTGTAACTACTGTTACAGCCATCATTGCAGCCCCTTAACACTCCTCAAACTATTCATAAAACCACTAAACATTTGTATTAATCAAACTATAATCATTGTATGTTGAAGAAGTTGTCTTATTGCTTTATTACAATACTTTTCTGAAGTGGTTTCTATTGCTGTCAACATCATCAATTAATGTTGTCATAAGTGTTTGGACAGCCATTTAAGTCATTTATTGACTTTATTTTAATCTTGAAATTGTGAGTGAAAAAATATTATCAAATTGCAAAGTCTTTATATCATTATTGTCATCATAACTTGCAATTTCTAGATAAGCATTATCAAAAAATCTTATCAAAGTCTTTATATAAAAAAAGCTAAGGAAGGAAGGTACGCCAGGGCCTAGAAGTGCCTACTCTCTAGAAAAAACTCCCTTAAAAGGGGAAAATTCTTGAGGCCTTGAAGTGACAAAACCTCTTTCATTTACTTCTTCCCTTAGCTAAGAATTATCACCTTTATATTTCCCAAGTAATATTGTTATTGTTATTGACTCCATAAGCCCTAAACGACATTGATTTTTACACTCTTGTGGATGAATGAGACCAAACAAACTTTCAACACATATTCTTGAAACTTTCACTAACACTAATATAGACTCTTGGCTTTTTATATTCTTAGAGCTTTCACTATGTAATATATTCTTGTTGCTATTCTTCCATTACAACCTACTTGCTTGACCACAATCAGCATACTAACCCCTAAAACCAACCCAGAAATTTGCATTTGCTACAACCCTATTTAGCAGCCCTAATCAGCATACTAACCCCTAAAACTAACCAAGAAATTTGCATTTTCCTAGGTGCTATCATCCTAAGGTTTTAGTCCTATTATCCCCCACTTTTAGGGATAACTAGGATATTATGTCTCAGGGCCCACAGGTCCTAGACATGGGGTACAGAGAGCCATATCAACTTGAGCATGGCCCTAGAGAGCCCATATTTTCTCCCTTTTAGAGCTTCCACTTTGTCAGCAACCACACCAACATCCATCACCTTTGGCTTGGTCTTGTATCCGAGATGGTTCTTGCTCCATGAGGTAATGAGTCTGAATATCATGGTATGGGTCACTCTGATCCTCAAAACCTTTGAATATGTGCATTTGATTCCCTTTGTTTCTAACAGGTGCTTGGATATGATACTTGTCCACTTGACCATGTATGGGTGAATGACAGGATACCCTAGCAAGCTTGTGCCCATAGGTTTTGAGTTGCCACTGGGGGATTTATGAAAAGTCATCATTCATTCCCATCATACATATTACTTTCTATCTTATTTCCCGCTCATCCATCCCATTACAGTGGTCTGGGCATAGGGTTGGCCAATTATTTAGGGGTTGTACCTTACCTTGTGGGAATAATTGGCTAAAGGGCTTGGAGGGTAAAAACAACTGACGAGAGATAAAAGCCTAAAAATAAAACATCGAGATCAAGACTAAGGTTGAGGTGGTTCGATCAAGTAAAGTCAAAGTTGAAGATATCAACAACAAGTCAAAGGTTGAGGTGGTTCAACTGGGTAAAGTCAAAGTCGAAGACATCGATAACAAGTCAAAGGTCAACTGACAAGAGGTTGACAGACGAGCGTGTGGCAACCGACTAAGGACCGAATGAATGTGGTATGGTAATCCGACTTGGTACTCGAATGTAACATAATCCTGAGATTCACGGGATTTGCAGCCAATGATGTATGTGGATCAATAACCATTTTTGGGTGCCTTTTATTTAGGGTTTTTCCTACTGTAAATCCTATAAAGAAGGTGTGTTGTAATTTTGTAGATGTTGATGAAATCATAGAGGTTGTTGGTCATGAAGATGTAAGCCGGAATTGGCTATAGGGTTGTTCTTGTGTAAATAAATAAGGTATGATGTTGATTGTGTATTAGGTGTGGACCAAGGTTAGGAATGTAACATTTTATTCTAAATGAATAAAAAAATAAGCGAGAAAAACACTCAAGGAATGTTGGTTTTCTCGGTTTGGGTTTACAGTGTCAAATCTCAGTGTATTGTGTGATTGATTTGTTATTTACTTTCTTGCTTAAATATTTCTTTCTCTCTTCCGCTAGGTTTAGTGTGGACGTGTTTCTCATTTCCTAACATGTGGTATCCGAGGTTGGATTATTAACATGTGGTATTAAAGCTTGTTTTAACAATCTTGGATCTAATCTAAACCCTAGGTTTAGTAAGAGTCATAAGTCATAAATCTTTAAAGGTTGCATTACAGAATAGCGAGAAACTTGAGAATAGAGATCAAAAAATTCAATGGCCAGAATTTTTAGCTTTGGAAGCTTAAAATTGAAGATATCCTTATATATCAAGAAAAATGGGAAACATTTTGTCTAGGTACCATGCCAATAGGTATGTCGACGGAAGAATGGGAGAAACTCGAGAGAAGGGAAAGGAGTACGATTCAAATTTTTCTTTCATATTCAATATTATTGAATGTCTCAGGTGAAGATTCAACCAATAAATTGTGGGACAAGCTAGGAAGCTTGTACCAATCGAAATCTATGGTAAATAAGTTATTTCTCAGAAAGAAACTATATCTTCTGAGGATGAGTAAGGGAAGTTTGGTGACTGAGCATTTAAATGCATTTAATACCATTTTAAGCCTATTATGTTCTTTTCCAGACTCCTGGGATAGCTTAGTCATGGATATAGGGAGAAATTCAACCACATTAGTGCTAGAAGACATGGTTGCATCTCTACTATCAGAATAAATAAGAAGGAAGAACATGGAAGGATCGACCAAAGATGAATTAGTGGTGAGAGGTCAATCGATTGAAAGAGATAAAGGAAAATTCTCTGGTAGAAATTCTAAGTTAAAGGGTATATCTAAATCCCATGTTTAGTCGATGAGAGGATGCTGGAAATGTGGTAAAGTTGGGAATTAAAAAAGGGATTGCAAGTTGAAGTTAATGGAAGTTCCCCTATTGTAAAATTAACTTCCGTTAGAGTACTAATTTCTTTAGCTGCAACATTTGATCTAGAAATAGAACAGATGGATGTAAAGACAATGTTTCTACATGGGGACCTGGAATAAGAAATCTACATGAAATAACTTGAAGGATTGGTAGTAAATGGAAATAAATATTTGGTGTGTAAACTCAAAAGATACCTTTATTGTCTAAAGAAATCAACAAGGATGTGGTACCAAGAGTTTGACACATACATCCTTAGTTTGGGGTTTGTGAGAAACAAAGTTGATCAATGGATGTATTCCAAAAAATAAGGTGGGTGTTTCATATATGTAGCATTGTATGTTGACCACATGTTTCTGTTTGGAAACAAAATGAACGGAATAAAGGAGGTGAAGAAGCAACTATCCTCCAAGTTCAACATGAAGGATCTTAGTGCAGTGAACTTCATTCTCAGAATGGAGATCAAAATAGATAGTGAAACTAGAAATATCGGTGTTAGAGGGAATTTCATATTTAAATAATGATTTCATACTAATAGTCTTTAATTTATGGATCACAGAAGTACTTAGATGAGAGAAAAAAACAAAGACAAGAAATAACTGACGAAGCTTGTGCAATTTATATCAACTAGTACTTGTTTATCGATGTTACTACATGTTGTTGTAGTACTATATGAGAGAACATGTTTCTCAAATGAATTTTAAAAGTAACAACGAAAATACATTGTAATAGGACTAGACATGGGCAACATTGACCTATGAATGGGGCAAACGTTGAAATTTTTTCAAACTATTTCTATATGCACTGAAATTTGACATGGATAGACTATTTGCATGCCTTAACGATATGGAAGGGTTTTTGGACTCAAATATGACTCACACACCCACTTTTTTCCATCATCAATTCATCATGTAAACCATAAACCCTATTTTTCTTTCAAAATACACAAATTGGTTGACACAAGTTTTAAGATTGCATCAGCCTTTCTTCATTTTTATTTTAGGTTATACATTGTATATACAATGTATGTCATATTTGTGATGAAAAATACCTATTTTCATTCATTGTTTAATCAACACCATAAAAATATGCATGTCGAGATGGTGTTGTATTAATGTCGCTATGTTTGCATGCATTGATGGCATCATTATGGTGTCATGGTAGTGTCATATTTAAATATCATTATGGTATCATGGTAGTGTTATATTTAAATATGAATGCATTTAAAATATGGGAGGGTTTCCAAACTCAAATATGACTCACACACCCACTCTATATATTTGATCCTAGCCTTGTTTCGTTCGAAATTTCTCAAATTAATGTCGCAGTGCATAGTACTCCCAACAATATACCCATCGTCATGTCCGTGCTCTTTATTTTCACCGCCTATGTTTTACAAAACCAACATCATACCAATTAGGCCCATGCGTTTGGTGGCAAGAATAAGGTGCTAGAGGGAATTTCATATTTAAATAATGATTTCGTACTAATAATCTTTAATTTATGGAGCAAAGAAGTACTTAGATGAGAGCAGAAAACAAAGACAATAAATAAATGATGAAACTTGTGAAATTTATATCAAATATTAATTTTTTATTGACATTATTACATGTCATTACAGTACTAGATGCCAAAATGTGTGTGTCGAATGAATTTTAAAAGAAACAATGAAAAGACATTTTACTAGGACTAGACATGGGCAACAATGACCGGTGAATGGGGCCAATGTTGAAATGTTTTCAAATTCTTTTTGTATGCACTAAAATTTGACATGGATAAGATATTCACATTCCTCAATGATATGGGAGGGTTTTTGGACTCAAATTTGACTCACAGACCCACTCGTTTCCATCATCAATTCATTATGTAAACCATAAACCCTATTTTCTTTCAAAGTACACAAATTGGTTGACACAAGTTTTAAGTTTGCATCGGTCTTTCTTCATTTTTATTTCAGGTTCTTAGACATTGTATATATAATGTACATGTGTCATAGTTTTGATGAAAAATCCCTCTTTTCATTCATTTTTTAATTAACACCATAAAAATATGCATGTCAAGATAGTGTTGTATCAATGTCGATAAGTATTGCATGTGTCGATGACATCATTATGGTGTCATGGTAGTGCCAGATTTAAATATGTATCCATCTATGATATGGGAGGGTTTCGAAACTCAAATATGACTCACACACCCACTCTATATATCCTATCCTGGCCTTGTTTTGTTCGAACTTTCTTGGATTAATGTCACGGTGCATGGAACTCCCAACAATATACCCATCATCATGGTTTTTCTCTTTATTTTCATCACATATGTTGTACAAAACCAACATCATAAAAATTAGGCCCATGCATTTGGTGGCAAGAAGAAGGCAGTAGAGGGAATTTTGTATTTAAATAATGCTTTTGTACTAATAGTCTTTAATTTATGGAGCAAGGAAGTACTTAGATGAGAGAAAAAACAAAGACAAGAAATAAATGGTGAAGCTTGTGCAATTTATATCAACTAGTACTTGTTTATTGACATTATTAAATGTCCTTGCATTACTAGATGCAGGAACGTGTGTGTCAAATGAATTTTAAAAGGAACAACGAAAATACATTGTACTAGGACTAGACATGGGAAACAATGACCTGTGAATAGGGCCAACATTGAAATTGTTTCAAATTGTTTCTATATGCATTGAAATTTGACATGGATAGACTATTTGAATGCCTTAATGATATGGGAGGGTTTTTGGACTCAAATTTTACTCACACACCCACTTGTTTCCATCATCAATTCATCATGTAAACCATAAAACCTATTTTTCTCTCAAAGTACACAAATTGGTTGACACAAGTTTTAAGTTTGCATCAACCTTCATTTTTATTTCAGGTTCTTATACATTGTAGATACAATGTATGTGTTTCATAGTTTTGATGAAAAATCCCTCTTTTTGTTCATTGTTAAATCAACACCATAAAAGTATATGCATGCCGAGATGGTGTTGTATCAATGTCGCTAACTATTGCATGCATCGATGGAATCATTATGGTGTCATGGTAGTGTCAGATTTAAATATCATTATGGTGTCATGGTAGTGTCAGATTTAAATATCATTATGGTGTCATGGTCGTGTCAGATTTAAATATTCATGCATTGACAATATGGGAGGGTTTCCAAACTCAAATATGACTCACACACCCACTCTATATATCTGATATCGACCTCATTTCTTTCAAACTTTCTCGGATTAATGTTGTGGTGCATGGAACTCTCAACAATATACCCATCGTCATGGTCATGATATTTATTTTCATCACCTATGTTGTATAAAACCAACATCACTCCAATTAGGCCCATGCGTTTGGTGGAAAGAAGAAGGTGCTAGAGGGAATTTCATATTTAAATAATGATTTTGTAATAATAGTCTTTAATTTATGGAGCAAAGAAGTACTTATATGAGAGAAAAAAACAAAGACAAGAAATAATTGATGAATATTGTGAAATTTATATAAACTAGTACTTGTTTATCGATGTTATTACATGTCCTTATAGTGTTAGATGTGGGAACATGCGTTTCGAATGAATTTTAAAAGGAACAATGAAAAAACATTGTACCAGGACTAGACATGGGAAACAATGACTCGTGAATGGGGCCAACGTTGAAATGTTTTCAAATTGTTTCTCTATGCACTAAAATTTGACATGTATAGACTGTTCACATGCCTTAACGATATGGGAGGGTTTCTGGACTCAAATTTGACACACTATTATACATGAAATTTGCACACCTAGGTACCTCTCCCTAAGTGTTGTAAGTGTCATTTAAGTGTCTCATACACCTTGACACCATGGAATAACCTATGTCACAATCCTTAGTCAATATGGAGGAGGGGTATATTACATGAAGGCCAAAATACCAAGTGCACATGAATTATTATTAATATTCATGAAAAAAAATTAATTAAGTGTGAGAATCAAGTGCACATGAATTATTATTAATATTCATGAAAAACAAAGTAATTAAGTGTGAGAATCCACCTCACATTTGGTTTCCTCTCTTTTAGGGAAGGTGGAGGATCTCATGGATGGTTGAAATATTTCCTCCCTAAAATCCTTGAGAGATATTTCCTCCCTAAAATCCTTAAGAAATATTTTCTCCCTAAATATCTTGGAGATACCCTTTTTAGTGGATCTGATGAGAGATCCTCTCCATGGTGATTAAGCCTCCAAATCTTATATAATGAGATCTTTCCATGGGGGAGGGGGGCATGGAGAAGTTTATAGATACCAAACTTATGATCTCATAAGGAAGGAAGAAAATTGGAGTATCAAACTTATGGTCTTGGGAGCTTTGTGCAAGGGTTGGAAGAGGAGGACTTGGAGAGGCTGTTGCGACTTCATATACGGTTTGTATGTATCTCTTTTGAGTTCTCATTAATACATGTGCCTGGTATATTTCCTTAAAGTTGGTGTAAATTTGTATGGACTTTTCTCTTTGGATGAATCTAGTTTTAAACAAATCATGGTAGAATAGGAAGTATGCTTTGTCTTCATGGTTTATTGGATTGCAAGACTTGGGGATCAAGGGTCAAATTGGACTGAGCAAGGACAAACATCATAAAAAGGTATTGATACTCTCTTCCTCTTATCTATTGAATAGTTTACATATGTTTAAAGGAATGTCAGTGATCAAAGTTAGCATGTTTCTGTCTTGGTCATAGGGGTCTAAGATCCAAGAGGGAATTCACCTGTCCACAGGGGAATTTTCCTACAATAGAAATTGGCGAATCCTCTAGGGATCGAAATTGATTTTTATTTACATGGTTTTTCCCTGACCTTTTACCACCTTTTAGATCAATTTTAATGTTTTTTTATGATCCATTACCTTTCTCCCATCTTCACTAGCAATTTCACCAATTTCTGTGCATTCTGGGTGATTTTTTCTGCATTTTTTTTGGCTTTGTTTTTTAGTTTCTGGGAAGATCAATGCCCCTCTATAGGCCACATAAAAGCGCTATCAATCCCCTACAGTTATTTACAGAGTGCTTCAACGCTTTGGGTCCTTGAGACAAGGAGTGTTGATCTCCTTCTTGGAGGATTTTTGCCTTTTTTTTCTCATAGTTTGGCAACCTGTTTTGCAGAGGTCCTTTCCAGGGTTTGCACTTTGGTTTGTACTGTTTGGGTTGATATTTGATTCTTATCACTTCTTATTGTATTGATTTGGGATTGAAATATGCTTGTTTTGTTGAGACAATTTGAGTGATTTCTATTTCTCCCTGTCTTTTCTTGGACTCTTCTTCGCATTTTCTTGTACTCCTTGAATGCTTGTTGGTTGTCAAATCCTTGATTGAGTTTTTGTTAGAAAACGTTTCTACTTGTTTTCTTTCATACCTCACTTCCTTGAGTGCATTCTTTGTTTGTAGTCATTTTTGTTCGTGTATTTTGCATCTGCATCTGACTCTTCTTTTAATCGAAAGTAGTGGAGCATTAAAGGATTTGGATTTAATTTATTTATACATTAGAATCAAACAAAGAAGATAAATGCATTCTCTCTTTTGGGTAGTGAAACTAACTTGCATTTGAAGTAGCAGAATTGCATGGTTTTTGGCATTTTTTGTTCTTGAATTGAAGGGGGCCAAGAATCGTGTATTGGTGTACAGTCTCTTTGACTCATTTCTTGAAGATCCTGATATTGATGAGTTTAATCTAATTTTTGGGACATTGTGCATTTGGGAATGATAAATGTTTTCTCCTTCTAATAATATAGCTTTCATCGAAGTTAAATATTTTCATTGTTTAGAGTCGGTCAAAACAACATTTAGCCCACACCATTTTCCTCTTGAGTAAATACCAACCACTAGAATCAACGCTAAACTAAAATTTATCAGAAATTTTTACATTTTCTGGTAGCAAACCTACAATAGCTTAAGGTGTAGGGATTTGGAATAGGTTGAAAGGATAACTTTCCAAAGATGTCAAACTAACTTATCATCTTGTGATAGGGAGAGAAAATACAATTTTCCTATAAGCATAGCTGGGATCCCCCTCTCACACAGGGGTTACACATGAGGTTGCATGAGGAAGAGATACAGAGATTATCCCTCCGTGGTTTGATTGTTTGTAGTAGTCAGATCGTATATTGGGGGTTATTCTTGAGGTTCAACTGTCTTGATTTGGTCTCAGTGCTTCGTGAATTCTAAATCCATTCGGGGTCCTTTGGAGTTCTATTGGTCCACTTGTCCTCAGTTCTCTCGAAGGATTTCAAACTTGTTATCCTACTCATACGTTCAGAATGGACTGTTGACTGTACCCTCCCAGGGGCTGACTATGATTTGGTGTCCTTAGTAGCCATAATATTTAGGGTCTTTACACAAGGTGACGGTGAAGGTAAGTCTTCACTGTACCTGGAACAAATGGTGGTCAAAATCACTCGGGCTCCTTGGAGGGTAAATGCACGATTACTGTGTGGAATATTGCACCAAGGTGTAAGTCTATTAAGCAGGTTGCCATCGTAACTATTCCACCCACTCTATCTGAGCCCCTTCCTATATTGATCTCACGATGTTGTATTTGATCACCAACTAGTGGTTTCATTATGGGAAGTTTTGTTTGATTGTTTTCTTCTTAGATTTTTAGCGTGTGTTGTTTGTTTTCCCTAGCAGACTCTAGGTTGGATCTTCGTTTAATGGTGTCAGTTTCTGAAACTACCAATGGAGCAACCCCTGCTCCGGGGGAACCTTTTGTTTTTCCTTCTTATGGAAATGTTGGTCCTCCTTACATCTCTACTTTGAGCCTTCTAGGTCTCACAATTGGGTTACCGGTATGGTTTTTTTCCACTTCGGTAATCTCGAATGCAGCAAGTGATTCATATGTAAGCACACCACCCACACATCAACCTCATGTCGACCTTTCTCCTTCTTCACCCATCAGGTCTCCTTCCATTTCTCCTTCTTCACCTAGTGAAATATCTAAAGCGAGTAACCAGGTTGATAATAAGAAGAAGAAACAGAAAGAGAAGAAGAAGAAGAACTAGAAAGGGACCAAGCCTCTAACTACATCGGATGTTGGATCCAAGCAACTAGCTACTGCTAATCGTACTAGGAGTGTTGGTGAGGTCAACAAGATTAAAATGAAGAATCTAAAACCCAAATTCCCTTGCAGTCTTTGTAAGGGTGACCAATTTTTGAGGGATTTCCCTAGTCTTCCCAAGGTCTTAGAAATGTGGTCCTCCACATCATCAGTCCCTGTCAGACATGATGGTGACGCCCCATCAACTAGTGACATTAATTTTGGTAAGAATAAAACAACTGTCAAGTTTCTTTGCATGTTATGCAAAGGTGATCATTACTCTCACCTTTGTCCTCATATGGGCGAGGCTTATTCTCTTTTGGAAAAGCTTCAACTTCCAATTGGTTATCATAATATTCCTCCCAACCCATCGTTAGTTGATGGAATGGTCAATCTGGTTCCATACCTGATCAGTCCAGTTGATCAGGTGGTCAATCTAGTTTCATCCTCGGTTGAACCACTAACCAAAGTAGTTGATCCATTTCCATCATCAGTCAGCCCCACTCTTCATCTGAAGAGTGATCCCAAAGTAGCTGATCCAGTTTCACCATTGGTCATCCCCACTCTTCATCTAAAGAGTGAACCCAAAGTGGTTGATTCAGTTCCTCCATCGATCGATCCCACTTCTCCTTTGAAGAGTGAAACCAAAGTGGTCGATTCAGTTCCTCCACCCGTCGATCCCACTCCTCATTCAAAGAGTGAGGATGTCGCTCAGGTATACCTCATTAATATTGATTCACCCAGAAAAGGGGGCACTCCACCCATCCCTATGGCACCCCCTTCAAGCAATCAAATCATTTCTATTGATTGGAATCATTTGATAGAACCCCGTATTCCTTCTTACATGCCTTTCCAAATCATTGTGCAGGTTTTTTATAGGAGTATTCCTAACATTGTAATAGACGAGCATGCTTCTATTATAATCTTATCTACTAATGCTTGGAAAGCTTTTGGTTCCCCACAACTTGCACCCGTGA
>SNQJ01S0007630.1:201097-221516 GCA_010110895.2 Picea sitchensis
CTAGTTTAAGGCTATAAACCATGGAGTGTTCCCTTAATCCATATATTTAAGGCCTAATTGTAGATCTACATGGCCTATTTTTGGAGTTACAAGGATTGATTGTATCTTTAGGTCCTAATTGTTATCCATATGTCCTAATTAAGGATATTTGTGGCCTAATTATACTGGATCTACAACACATGATTAGTTATATATAAATCATAATTAGGGAATTAAAGGGCCTTGCTTGTTTTCCTCCTAGTTTTCTTTGGGATTCTTTCTTCTTCTACTTCATCCTCCTCTTATTGTTGGTGTGCCTTGTGAGGGTCCTTTTCTTCCTTGTAGGCTTGATCTCCAAATCTCTTGATAACTTAATAAATATCCCTTTTGGTTGGCCATAAGAAAATGTAACGATGGTGAGAAAATAATGAGGAATCTATGAGTGGAAGAAAGTTTTCTTGAACTCTCTAATGGAATTCTAGAAGCTTAAGTTTACTCTTTTTGTGATTTTTTTAAATTCACCCCTATGGCCTCTTTTTACAGGCTGCTGAAGATGAATGACAATTGAGATCTATTCCCACTGCTGGATCAAACCCTTAATCTGGCATAGTTGCACCCTGTTGGAAAGCTAAATACACCCAACAATTCAGCCTTGCTGCTAGAGGCCTCCAAACACTTTGAAAATGGTTGGAAGAACAAATCAGGCCAAGGCCAAACCCCTGATGAAGTCCCAGAATAAATGATGAAGTTATGACCAACCAAATGAACAAACCCCTATTTGACTTGTGCCCTCCTGGATGACGAAAAACCCAATAATTCGGCCTCTAACATAAAGACCTCCAAAGACTCTCAAAATACATGGAACTATAGATTGGGGCAATATGAACTCCCGGCCAAAACCTCAATTCAAGTGGTGAATAACTGGGTCACCAAACAACGAAGTCCTCAATCTACAATGTGCCCTATTTCTCTACAATTTGTGTCAAGCTCTAATAAACCAGGTAGCATGTAAAGGTCCTCTGAAATATGCGAGAAATGATGGTCTAGTCCATACAGAGAAAAACCAGGAGTTATTTTACCCAAACGCCTTCTCCTCTCTCCAAATCAAGCTATTCTCCTCAATGTGGTGCACCCTCCTGCTGGAAATCTCGAAGTGTTGTGCCCTACCTCTCTCTGAACCTGTGACTGATGTAGAAACCACTTGTAACTAAGTAGATCTGATGTAGAATGGTGAGGGACGAATATTTCACCTCATGACCAATCTTGGATCAAGATAGGTGGGCTCTTTCACCGCCAAGTTGATCTCTAGGGTTTGTTAAGTCAAAACCCTAAAAACCCCCAAGTGCACGAGTTCACTAGCAAGAAGCCAGATATCAAATGATAATCAAAATAATGAGAGAATAGAGGCCCCTGCCTCTCTTTTATCCTCCCTTCTCACCTTGTCTCTCCAAGTGAATTTTACTTTATTTAATTATTAATTAATTAATTATTTAAATCACTTTAATTAATTAATTAACCATTTTACCTCTAAAAAGTAGTTTATCCCTCCTTGTGGCTTCCCTGGCCACTAAAAGTCACTTATCATCATCCTATCATGTAGTGCTATTCCTCTTGATTCCAATGATCTATTACACTAAGAGGTTCCTCCAACTATTATGTCCAATATGACCTCCTTAGTGAATTTAATTAACATATAGCCCAAAATAACTCAAAATTACGAAAATGGTCAGAATGCAATGGAACCAAAGCCAAGTTGTGCATAATGGATCATGATGATTAAATAAGATGAGTGATGGAAGACGGACCCAAAAAAACCCCTCAATAGCCCCTGTACTCGCTATAACCTCCATCTGGCTACTCTGGTCATCATAACACTCTGTAATATATAGATGTCCCAAAGTGGGGACATTACATTTTCCAATAAAAGAGAAACCGCTAGGGCCTAAGTCTCCTTACTTTCTAGCGGATTTTCTCTTAAGGAATTGGATGTTTGAGGCCTTGGGTTACCACCACCTCCTCCATCCATTCCATCTCCTTTGGATAAGCAATATCATTGCTATTTTTCTCTAAGATCTGTTGTTGCTATTGTTGACTCCATATACCATAAAGGCACTAGTTCACTCACCTTGGTGATTGATTTTCTCAAAAAACTCTCAAACAACCTTCCTTGAAACTTTTACTAACTCTTACTAACCTTAAACTAGACTAACACCCTAACTAAATTGATGTTGTTACATAATATTGTTACAACTATATTAGGACAACAAATTCATCTTAAAAAAGTGACATTAAAAGATAATTAGACATTGCCAACTTTTCTTTTGAGAAGTTTCTATCATTTTGTCAAATTGGATCTATATTCTCTTGTCTTTTCTAAGAATTTTTGAAGCATAATTACTATGGATGTTACCAAACATTCATTGTTGTTATAGATAATTACTTTTGCTGCAGTCTTACATCAGCTCACTTATTTATTAAAGGTTCATGATTTTATGAAGCACTAACATCATATGGTACCTTGAATTTGCATGCTTCTTCTATTGTTGTCTTGCTCTGGGCAAGTACACCTCATTTATCTTTTTCTATATCTCTATAAGACAAAAATCACCTTTGAAATTGAGTGACTTGTGAGAGGGGGGAACTTTCTTGCCTTAGCCTTCTCAAACCCTCAGGTCACTGGGGACGTCTCGCCTAGGGTACACTAATATGATCCTAAATAGAAAGGGGTTTCCTATTAAGGTGACAATGATAGGTCACTCCCTGTTACGCAAATCTTGTTTTCACTTGCCTATGGCTTTGGGAAAGTACAGATTGTGCGATAACAGGACCCATAAGATACATACACACTCAAGGTACTAGTTGATGTATAGGAGGTCTCATCATGCCATGGACATGTAGAGGTATGACACTACCATATATCTAGCCATCAAACCAAGGTAGTGGATCTTGGTGGTATAACCAAGAGAAAGGGGGTCTCATCATGAGCCAACCTTCTCATTTCCGTGAAGTGTTTTTGGATAATGTTGTCACCTTTGGTCATCAAGCCAGGATAATGGACCTCAAATTTTTCCTTGCAAGCAAAAGATCAAAAGAAATAAAGCTAAGAATAAAAGGCAATGAATGGGCTAGGAAACAATTGCATTCATGACAAGGTGCAACTCGTCCTCTACAAAGGAACCCATGGGTAAGGATTTACATTTCCTTGTTATTATGTGCACGCCATGCCCAAATACCTACCCCATGCCACCTCATACACTTACATGACTTGGATTAGATCCCATCTTGGAAACACCCCAAACTTAAGGGAGGTTAGCCCACTAGGACACCCTGAGACCTTCTCCAAACCTTACTTGTCAAATTGCATAATGTCTTTGAACATGTTTCTGGGTTAAGGGTGGTTTGATGCACATTTTTGGGTAATTTAATTATTGGATGTGATTTACATGCTATGATCCCTCTGACTTATGAACCTCTAGAGGGCGTACTTGTTGTTGTTGCAGGACCTTTCCCATTGGACAGGTACATGTGAGGGAATGATTAGCTCGGACCTTGCCCAATGGATAGGTACACATGAGGGAATGATTAGCTTAGACCTTCATGAGGGCTTAAATCCCACAAATGGATGTTGCAACCCAACCAGGGGTAAGAAGAAACTAAACATTTGCACTGGGAAAAAGAGGGACATTGCCTTTGGAGGCACCCTGGCAGAACTAGACCTAGGGGGATATTTCTCTTTCACATGGACATTGGCCCTTGAGGGCCCTGGACATCACCAAGATGACCCTAGACATCATCCAAAGCTAGGGATTTCATTTTGGAGGAAGTTATGGGCTTGGTGGCACGCGTGGGCATCATCTGGGGCCTCTAGAGGCCAAGTGCCCTACATTTTAGGCTCAATGTTCCACCTTAGGGCCTCAACGTCACCCTAGAAGGGCATGACGTCACCCTTGGAGATGTCTTTAGGTTCCAATGAATTTTTATTATGTCAACATTTGGATTTTATTGTAAATTGGTTAGGTCGGCTTTAATTTTGACCTAAAATTAATTAAGGGTCAAAGTTTTGTATAAATAAACATAAATAACATTGTTTTTTACATCATAACTGATCACACACAAGTGTTGGTCTGAAAATTTCTCCCTCTTTAAGGGTTATTGGCTGAAATAACTAGTGTGCACCTCTTGGGAGAGCTTTATGGTGGTGTATTTTGGAATTTTTCATGGTGCAATGGTCTTCAACTAGGGTTGGAATTGATTATTCTTGGTGAATTAAGTGGAAAATATGCATTTTTATTCATTCTATGAATGTTTGTGGTGAAATTTACTTGTTTCATGTATAAGATTATGAAATTGCTTGTTTAAACCCTAGGAGAGAAACAACAAATGCTTCTTTCTCTCTATAACTATTCTACTAGCTTGATCTTGCCAAATGTACATTTTCTTAAGAGTGATTATTAGAGCCCTAAATTTCTAGCTCTCTAGTAATCTCATTCTTGTCACCAACTAAATTGTCTTTCAAAAAAGATAAGGAAGGAAGGTATGCTAGGGCCTATAAGTGCCTACTCTCTAGAAAAACTTCCATTAAAAGGAGAAAATGCTTGAGGCCTTGAAGTGACAACACCTATTGCATTTACTTCTTACCTTAGCTAAGAATTATCACTATTATATTTCCCAAGTGATATTGTTATTTTTATTGACTCCATAAGCCCTAAAAGGCACTGATTTTTACACTCTTGTGAATGAATGAGACCAAACAAACTTTCAACACATCTTGAAACTTTCACTAACACTAACATCCATATTACCTCTGCTATAATTGTTGTTACAACCCTATTTATCAGCCTTAATCAGCATACTAACCCCTAAAACTAACCCAAAAATTTGGATTTTATTAGGTGTTGTCATCCTAAGGTTTTAGTCTTCCCTTTTCTAGTGTTCTAGGTGCAAATTTCTAAAGTTGTTCTAGGTGCAAATTTCTAAAGTTGTTACAACCATCATTGCAGCCCCTTAACACTCCTCAAACTATTCATAAAACCACTAAACATTTGTATAAAGCAAACTATAATCATTGGATGTTGAAGTAGTTGTCTTATTGCTTTATTACAATACTTTTCTGAAGTGGTTTCTATTGCTGTCAACATCATCAATTAATGTTGTCATAAGTGTTTGGACAGCCATTTAAGTCGTTTATTGACTTTATTTTAATCTTGAAATTGTGAGTGATAAAATATTATCAAATTGCAAAGTCTTTATATCATTATTGTCATCATAACTTGCAATTTCCTGATAAGCATTATCAAAAAATCTTATCAAAGTCTTTATATAAAAAAAGCTATTGAAGGAAGGTATGCTAGGGCCTAGAAGTGCCTACTCTCTAGAAAAACTTCCCTTAAAAGGGGAAAATGCTTGAGTGCTTGAAGTGAAAACACCTCTTGCATTTACTTCTTCCCTTAGCTAAGCATTATCACAATTATATTTTCCAAGTGATATTGTTATTGTTATTGACTCCATAAGATCTAAACGACATTGATTTTTACACTATTGTGGATGAATGAGACCAAACAAACTTTCAACACATCTTCTTGAAAATTTCACTAACACTAACAACCATATTACTGTTCCTACAACTGTTGTTACAACCCTATTTAGCAGCCCTAATCAGCATACTAACCCCTAAAACTAACCAAGAAATTTGCATTTTCCTAGGTGCTATCATCCTAAGGTTTTAGTCCTATTATCCCCCACTTTTAGGGATAACTAGGATATTATGTCTCAGGACCCACATGTCCTAGACATGGAGTACCGAGAGCCAGATCGACTTGAGCGTGGCCCTAGAGGGCCCATCTTTTCTCCCTTTTAGCGCTTCCACTTTGTTAGAAACAACAACAACATCGATCACCTTCAGCTTGGTCCTATATGAGAGATGGTTCTTGCTCCATGAGGTAATGAGTCCGGATATCATGGTATGGGTCACTCTGATCCTTAAAGCCTTTGAATATGTGCATTTGATTCCCTTTTTTTCTAACAGGTGCTTGGATATTATACTTTTCCACTTGAACATGTCTGGGGGAATAACAGGATGCCCTAGCAAGCTTGTGCCCATAGGTTTTGAGTTGCCACTGGGGGGATTTATGAAAATTCATCATTCATTCCCATCATACATACTACTTTCCATCTTATTTCCCACTCATCCATCCCATTACACTGGTTTGGGCATAGGGTTGGCCAATTATTTAGGGGTTGTACCTTACCTTGTGGGAAGAATTGGCTAAAGGGCCTGGAGGGTAAAAACAACTGATGAGAAATAAAATCCTAAAAATAAAACATCGAGATCAAGACTAAGGTTGAGTTGGTTCGATCAAGTAAAGTCTAAGTCAAAGATATCAAAAAAAATTCAAAGGTTGAGGTGGTTCGACTGGGCAAAGTCAAAGTCGAAGACAACGATAGCAAGTCAAATTTCAACTGACAAGAGGTTGACAGACGAGTGTGTGGCAACCGACTAAGGACCGAATGAAGGTGGACTGATAATCCAACTTGGTAGTCGAATGTAACATAATCTTGAGATTCATGGGATTTGTAGCCAATGATATATGTGGACTAGTAACCATTTTTGGGTGCCTTTTATTTAGGGTTCTTCCTACTGTAAATCCTATAAAGAAGGTGCATTGTAATGTTGTAGATGATGATGAAATCATAGAGGTTGTTGGTCATGAATATGTAAGACATAATTGGCTATAGGGTGGTTCTTGTGTAAATAAAGAAGGTATGATGTTGATTGTGTATTAGGTGTGGACCAAGGTTAGGAATGTAACCTTTTATTCTAAATGAATAAGACAAGAAGAGAGAAAAACACTCAAGGAATGTTGGTTTTCCTAGTTTGTGTTTACAGTGTCAAATATCAGTGTATTGTGTTCTTTCTTTGTCATTTACTTTCTTGTTTAAATCTTTCTTCCTCTCTTCTGCTAGGTTTAGTGTGGATGTGTTTCTCATTTCCTAACATGTGGTATACGACCTTGGATTATTAATATGTGGTATTAAAGCTTGTTTTAACAACCTTGGATCTAAGCTAAAACCTAGGTTTAGTAAGAATCGTAAGTCATAAATATTTAAAGGTTGCGTTATAGAATAGCGAGCAACTTGAGAATAGAGATCAAAAAATTCAATGGCCAGAATTTTGAGATTTGGAAGCTTAAAATTGAATATCTCCTTGTATATCAAGAAAAATGGGAAACATTATGTCTAGGTACGATGCCAATAGGTATGTTGACAAAATAATGGGAGAAACTCGAGAGAAGGGCAAGGAGTATGATTCAAATTTATCTTTCATATTCAATATTGTTGAATGTCTTGGGTGAAGATTCAACTAAGAAATTGTGGGACAAGATAGGAATCCTGTACCAATCGAAATCCATGGTAAATAAGTTATTTCTCAGAAATAATTTGTATCTTCTGAGGATGAGTAAGGGAATTTTGGTGACTGAGAATTTAAATGCATTTAATACCATTTTAAGCCTATTATGTTCTTTTCCAGACTCTTGGGATAGCTTAGTCATGGATATAGGGAGAAATTCAACCACATTAGTGCTAGAAGATGTGGTTGCATCTCTACTATCAGAATAAATAAGAAGGAAGAACATGGAAGGATCAACCAAAGATGAATTAGTGGTGAGAGGTCAATCGGTTGAAAGAGATAAAGGAAAATTCTCTGGTAGAAATTCTAAGTCAAAGGGTATATCTAAATCCCATGTTTAGTCGACGAGAGGATGCTGGAAATGTGGTAACGTTGGGCATTAAAAAAGGGATTGCAAGTTGAATTTAATGGAAGTTCCCCTATTGTAAAATTAACTTCCGTTAGAGTACTAATTTCTTTAGCTGCAACATTTGATCTAGAAATAGAATAGATGGATGTAAAGACAATGTTCCTACATGGGGACCTAGAATAAGAAATCTACATGAAATAAGGTGAAGGATTTGTAGTAAATGGAAAGAAATATTTGGTGTGTAAACTCAAAAGATCCCTTTATGGTCTAAAGAAATCACCAAGGATGTGGTACCAAAAGTTCGACACATACATCCTTAGTTTGGGGTTTGTGAGAAACAAAGTTGATCACTGCATGTATTCCAAAAAATAAGGTGGGTTTTTCATATATGTAACATTGTATGTCGACCACATGTTTTTGTTTGGAAACAAAATGAACGGAATAAAGGAGGTGAAGAAGCAACTATCCTCGAGGTTCGGCATGAAGTATCTCAGTGCAGTGAACTTCATTCTCGGAATGGAGATAAAAATAGATCGAGCAACTAGAAATATCGGTTGAACCAGATGAAGTATATTAAAAAAATATTGAAACGTTTCAACATGCAGGATTGAAAATCTATGAAGGTGCCAATTCCTGTGAGAGAAAGGTTAACTATTGAACAATGTCCAATGTCATGGGAGGAAATAAAATACATGGCACATGTTCCCTACACAAGTGTTCTTGGTATTCTAATGTATGTGATGATTTGCACTCGACCAAACATTTCCCATGTAGTGGGAGTGTTGAGCAGATACATGTCGACACTTGGGAAGGAGCACTGGAAAACTATCCAGAGAGTATTCAGGTATTTCTGTGGCACACAATATTATGCTATATGCTATCAAGGAAAACCTGGAGGTGACAATGAATTAAATGTACATGGATTTGTTGACATCGATTGGGCTAGAGACTTGGATTGACAAAGGTAGGCCAGTGGATATGTGTTCAAAATGTTTGATGGAGTAATCAATTGTATGAGTAAGCGATAGGCGGTTGTAGCCTTGTCAAAAATAGAGTATGAATACATGGCATCCACTCATGGAAGAAAAGAAGCAGTATGGATGCAAAGGTTGTGTTCAAGAATTGAGTTTGAGAAGAGATCTATAAAGATAAGTTTCAACAGTCAAACAACAATATTTCTATCAAGGAACCTATCTTATCATTCTAAGTTTAAGAACATTGATGTACAATACCATTTCATGAGAGACATGGTGGAAAGAAAAAAGGTGTTGCTGGAGAAAGTAGACATGTTGGAAAACATAGCAGACTCTTTGACCAAGTCTGTGAGTGTTTTGAAGTTCTCTTGGTGCAGAGAGGCAATGGACATTGTTTCCCTGGGTCTGTGAATGAGAGTTCAGAGGTCTCCCAGTTTCAACAAAGAAAAAAACAAGTGGGATAATGTTGGGTTTTTATATTCTTTGCAGTGAAAGTCTAGTCGAGGTGGATTGAGTAATAGTCAAAGTCAAAGGAATCGAAAACAAGATGAAGTTCAATGTGGTTCGATCAGGTAAATTCGAAGTCGAAGATATCAAAAGCAAGTTGACGGTCGAAGTGGTTCGACTAGGTAAATTTGAAGTTGAAGACATCGACGACAAGTCAAACGTCGACCAACAATATGTCAACATACGTGCATGTGGCAATCAATTGAAGAATGAATGAAGGCCAACTAGTAGTCAACTGGTAATCCGACTTGGTAGTTCACTGTAACAGAATCTTGAGATTCTCAATATTTGTAGCCAATGATTTGCATGGATATGTAACCAATTTTTGGCACCTTTTATTTAGGGTTTTTCCTACTGTAAAGCCTATAAAGAAGGCATGTTGTAATGTTGTAGATGATGATGAAATGATAGAGGTTGTTGGTCATGCAGATGTAAGCTAGAATTGGCTACATGGTTATTCTTGTGTAAAGAAAGAAGGTGTGATTTCGATTGTGTATTAGGTGTGGACCAAGTTTAGGCATGAAACCTTTTATTCTGAATGAATAGGACAACAAGAGAGAAGAACGCTCAAAGAATGTTGGTTTTCCTGGTTTAGGTTTCCAGGGTAAAATCTTTATGTATTGTGTGCCTGCTTTGACATTTACTTTCTTGTTTAAATCTTTCGTCCTCTATTCTTCTAGGTTTAGTGTGAAAGTATTTCTCATTTCCTAACAAGGTGACCTACCTACTTACCTGGGGAATGGGCCCTAATGAAGTCAGGTTGTGTGGATGTTAGATTAAATCGTACAACCAGTCTAATCAACTGATCATCTCATCAAGGTATCTCCCCCTGTGCTTAATTATGTCATACAAAAAAGACAAGTGAAATGCATAATAATCATGAGTGTAAATAAACATATAATCAATTATGAAATGAAGCTCATGGATATGGGTGGGAGGGAGGAAATTCTACTTGAAAAAAAAACCACAAGCCTGATGATCCCATAAATTCTACCTGAAAGAATAGCCACATGATCAATCAATCCATATTTGAAGAGGGATACCATTTATAGACGACGATTCATTTTCATCTTTACTTAAAATATCACCGCTCCATGAATGTTGAAATGAGATAAGATATCCCAAGGAAGCTTGATGATTTCCTAGAGAAGAATAAATGAGGTAAGGGATGACCTTAGGTCTAGGGAAAAACTCTTTTCCCACACTTATAATATGTTTCCTCTTTATCTGCAAATCCTTGCCAAAATTCCTAAGATGAAAATACTTTCATTTGGTAGTGTGATCCTCGAACTGGTCTCGGTTGGCCATGACCTAGTTTCCATCAAAACATGAGCACGATGGTGGTTATAAATATTCATAGAACAAATCTGAGTCACCAAAAGGATATTCATCGCAACTCTCAAGGGATGGCAGAGAGTCATCATGACTATATTGCAAAAAGTCATTCTCAAATGAATGGAATAAGTATGTGACCATATCATCATCAATATGCGGAGAATATGAATTATATGCATGTATAGACCAGTTCTATGAAGATGGAAACTCAACCCCTTTTGCACGAGAACCATGCTCAATGTTGTAAATTGGAATTCTATAAAAAATGAAGCAACTCACATCCCATCTACGTCTCCCAACCTGTATGAAATCATCAAGATGTTGATCAACCATGTCTGAGAGATCCCCGATGAAAACATCTACAAATTTTGGAATAATCACTTCTTCATGTTTGTATGCAGGAAGAAAATGGGGTTGAACAACTTCATCTTCATCAAGCGGGATAATGGATACTGGTGTCTCATCTGGGTCTTCATCATTGATATCTCCGTGATAAATTTATTTATGGATGTGTTCTTCAAGTGATTCTTTTGTAGGTGGTGGATGGTACTCTTCCTCAATTTCATATTCTTCAACTATCATGTTTCCATCCATTGGAAAAAATTCTCTGTAAAGGGCATCTTTGAGCTCTTAAAGAGTAGCCTGCAAATCCTGAGTAGCTGCCCCCCAATACTAGAGAAAATATTCAATAAGTTTTGTAGAAGACTGGATACTTTTCATATCACATGAGCATGCAAGCCACTTCCTTTGACCTTTTTCTAGAGAATATACAAAATTTTTCATTAGTACATCTTCATGCAATACATTTATACTTGAAGCGTACCTCATATAGTTCACAACATGGGTGACTACAAGAGTTGGGTCACTAGTGAGTTTGGGGCAACATTTCCTCCACTCCATAGAGAAATAATTTGTATATATAGGGATATTTTGAATATCAATAGAAGGGTATACCTTATGGAACTCCCATGGTAAATCTTGTTATGCCATGGTTCTATTATCTGGAATGTCGCTTCAATGGAGTCACCAAATGAATTTAGTGTTCATAAAAAATGGAAAGGTTATGTTCCCTCAATGGAGTCACTAGGAATGTTAGGGATAAAGGATTTGGGATCAAATCTTTCCAAAGTGTCGTTAGGGCATTAAAGATGACTTAAAATCCTCCTCATAAATGACGCCAAAATACTATCTCACATATTGTAGGTTGGGAAAATCCCGACCCAATCCACAAAAGTGAGACAAATTTTGGAATAACTACCCACTGTCACCTTAGATAGATACTCCTCTCTCTTTAGTGATGATAAGTCATCACAAAGGGGGAATCACGGTGACCCTAGGGGGTTTGATATGGAAAGTGGTATAATGACCAATGAAACCCCTATAGGTAAAGTTTGGAAGTGGAAATAGGCTTGGAAACAAGCCTTGTTGATGAGGGGAGGTTTCCAAAGTATTGTGTACCTGCAAGATAATGTTAAACCTACCCAAAACACGACAATTGATAGAAATACAAGACAAATCTTTAATGGGACAAGCAAGTGAATCTTGTTGTCCTAATATTGCAGAAATAAATAAATTTATATATCAGCAATGGAAATAGTTTTTAACGGCAAAATTAACCATCAAAAGCATCAAATATTTATTGGATGATCAAGTACTACACATATAGATAAGTTTCCAATACTTAAGCACAAGATTTGATGGTAAAATCAGGCTGATAAATGAAGTTATCAACAAAGTATTAGGGCAGCCTTATGACTATAGCAAACAATTTCTATAGAAACAATATCTATCCACTAAAATCAATAAAAACATCCACCCAAAATATAGCCAATGACAAGTAGAATTAATATGGCAACTTGCAAGAAAATTTCAATGGTAGATTAGTATGTAAAGAAAGAGTTTAAAAGTGTTTTGTTGTGGTCCTAATGGCTGTAGAATTTAATTAACTGCAACAAGAGAATAACAAGGATAAGATATATGCCTTAGTGGCTCAAGCAAGCTTGTGGCACTAAGAAAAGATTCCAATTTGAACAAATGCAACATTTCCAAAAATCACGTATTTCAATGCAATGATTTTATTTCTCCAATGCAATTAGATGAGTGCATAGTCTATTAGGTTATGGAGTCTTGAATGTAAGAGTTATACTTACTACTTCTCTATGGGTGTAAGCCCTTTTACTCCCTAGAGCAAACAAATCCAACAAAGTAAATCTAGAAGGGTGTAAGCCCTTTTACTCCTCCTAGCAACCTTGAAAAAATGACTTATCCAACAATTATGATAGGCTTGGTGGAGGGTGTATTCCATTATACTCCTCCAAGAGTTTTTAGACAATAATAAATTCTAAACAAGTATAAATTACCAACAATGATTAGAAAATTCCTTACCAATTCCAATAAAAAGCAAGCAAAACCATTTTCTACCAAGAAATATCCATCAACATGCAAGAAACAGGCCTCCAAGAAGGTAGCGTACCACTTTAGCTCCAAAATAAAAAAGTATGAGAATCCATAATATTTGCATAAGAGAGAGATAGACCAAATTACCAAAAAGGTTACAAATTTCAGCCAAATATGTAATTCTCAAGTGAGAGAGTTGTGATAAAACGAAATGTCTTAGGTCCCCTTTTATAAAAGGCTTTTAAAACTAGTTTGTCCACATATTATTAGGGTAAAACAAAACTAGGGAGGATGACCTCCTCTAATTTACCCTTTACAAATTTAAATTCAAAATAACAAAAAGTAAAATCCCTAGATGATGACAGCATGACCCAAAGGGGTGAGATTTTAGCATTTTTGGCAAGTTGTTGAGGAAGTCGTTCGGCCTCCAAAGGTGTAGTCTCCATGGTGCAAGGGTATTCCTCCGTTAAAAAATGCCAGGTCATGGTAAATCATCACCAACATGACCAAAACCCTAACCCCAAGTGTGATATCATACCCTCAAAAATGACACTTTGGCCCTCTAGGGTCAAACACTGGGCAAGAGGGGGATAGCTCTACTTCTCCAAGGTTTCCTCTCAGGCCTCCAAAAGTAATGTATATCATCCAATTTTACAAGGAGAGGGGGCAAAACATCCATCATGTGGCCTTGATTTCCCAAGTGAAGGTCCAAGTAACCTTCTGCCTTCACGAAATGTCTTCCACCTATCAAGGCCCTGCAAAGACAAGCAAATTCGCCCTTTAAGGGCTCCCAAGTCACAAACATCATGTTAATTAAGCCATATATAATAAAAGAACCACATGAACATATACATCAAATCCCCCCTCTCAAAATAAACAAATGCTCAAAGACCTTATGCAACTTGTCAAATTTAGGTATGGGAGGGTTATCATGGTGACCTATTGGGTGAATTATTTCCCAAGTCAAGGAGTGTTTCCCAGGTGGACTTTCTCTAAGTCACGTGAAGAGTATGAGGCTGATGGGGGTAATACTTTTGGGCATGGGGTTTCTTGACATACAATGGATCATATTGTCTCATTTATGGGTTCTTTTGTAGAGGGTGTGTTTCCCTTCATCCACAATGCATGATTTTTTCAAGCCCTTTTGCCATTTAATTTATTACAATGTTTCCATGTTGAAACTAAAGTGGGACTTTTACCTAAGAATGAAAAACATTTCCCACCTTAACTCTACCCTGGTGACACTGTACTTCCTCAAGTTGAATACGATGTGTGGGACTTCTACCTAAGAATGAAAAACATTTCCTAAAGACGCTCTACCTTGGTTGGCATGTTTGATTAATTATTTATTTTACGGGTCCCTCAATTTTTTGTGAGAAACATTTCATTGTTCTAGGGATACCTGGGAAAGCATATGGAAGGTTTATGATTTTCCTTTATATTTTACCAGCTACAATCCTCTAGGCCTTCAACCCCTTCTTCCCATGAAATGAGGTACAAGCCCCTCTTGGGTCAATGTGGCCCGAAAACCCAAAAGATGAGGAGACAAAAGTGAAAAACACATGGAAAGTGTCAAGTATGTGTGGGAGTGGTACAATGATTAATCAAGGAGACCCCCAGTAGCAACCCTTTCCCCAAGGGTGACCACTTACTAGGACACAATATCAACCACCAAGGTGAAACAGGGAAAACCACATAATTTCCAGGCAAACGTTTTTCAAAATCAAGGAAGAACCGTTTGAAATTATTAAAATGACACCACAACACCAAACTCGTTCCCTCATGGAGAAAGACCTATTTTCCTTTATGAGCCAAGTTATTGTGTTGAATGGTGAAACCATCAATCTCATGGTTATGGGTGGTGTGATGTGGGGATCTCCCTGCTGGCCTGTCTCTCGGTACTCCATGTTTGAAACTTGAGGTCCTTGAGCCATCATCTCCTTAGTTATCCCTCGAAATGGGGGATAATAGGCCTTGTTTTAGTGCCTTCACTTGGTGGATCCTTGTATTATGTCTCCTTCATAGGTGATTTTTATATGAATACATGGATATTTTTTTTAGGAAGAAATCAGAGGCTTTTGAGAAATTCAAAGAGTTTAAGTCTCCTGTAGAAAACTAGATAGATAAGAAGATTAAGGTGTTGAGAATTGATAATGGTGGTGAGTTCTGTGGAAAACAAATTGATCAGTTATGGAAGCAATGTGACATAGCATGCAAAAATACCACACCATATACCCCACAAAAAAATGGAGTTTATGAGAGAATGAACAAAATGATGATGGACAAGGAAATAAGCATGCTAAGTGGTGTTGGGCTCGCACAAGAATTCTGGATAGAGGCAGATGACACTACGAAATATCTGGTGAATATGCCTCCTTCATCAACACTAGTCAATATGACTCCACATGAGGTATGGTCTGGTAAGAAGCCTTCAGTTTCACATCTCAGGGTATTTGGTTGTGATGCATTTGTGCATGTTCACAAGGAAAAGAGGAGCAAGCTAGATAAGAAGGCAATCAAGTGTATTTTCATTGGATACAAAGAAGGAATGAAAGGATTTAATCTCTAGGATCTTGCATCAATAAAAATGGTGTATAGTCGATATGTGGTCTTCAAAGAATTCAGAAGGAAGTCTGAGTCTGAAGTAATGGTTCAAATAGAGAATGATTCAAAGAAGGTGTAGTTTGAACTAAGGAATGAATAAGATGATTAATATGAGTCAATTGTATTAGATGAAGAGGTGGAACAACCGACCCTGGTTGTAAGGAGGTCTAAAAGAGTAAGAAAACTAGTTGAAAGGTATAATTGACTCGAATTCCATTATGCATTTGTGTTAACTTCCACTGACAAGTAGTCCAATTCAATCATGGAGGGATTCAAATCGATAGAGGGGAGACTCTGGAAGGAGGCCATGTTTGAAGAAATGGTTCTTTCACAAGAATGAGACGTGGGATTTAGTCGAATTACCGAGTGGAAGAAATCCCATCAGTAGCAAGTGGGTATTCAAGAAGAATATGAACACATTGTGTCAAGTTGATAAATTCAAAGCTCGATTGGTAGTGGAAGGATATTCCCAAGTCGAAGGAGTCGACTTTGGTGTGATTTTTTCCCTTGTTTCAAAATTAACTTCCATTAGAGTACCAATGTATCTAGGTGCAACATTGATCTAGAAATAGAACATATGGATGTGAAGACTACATTCCTACACGAGGACCTGGAAGAAGAAATCTACATGAAACAACCTGAAGGATTTGTAGTAAGGGGTGATAAATACTTGGTGTGAAAGTTGAAAATATCCCTTTATGGTATAAATCATCACCAAGAATGTGGTACCAAAATTTCGACACATACATCCTTACTTTGGGATTTGTGAGAAGAAAAATTGATCATTTCATATATTCCAAAGAAGAAGGTGGGTGTTTCATATATGTAGCATTGTATGTCGACGACATGTTGCTGATTGGAAACAACATGAACACAATAAATGAGGTGAAGAAGCAGCTCCAAGTTCGACATGAAATATCTCGATGCAACGAAATTCATTCTAGGAATGGAGATCAAAAGAGATTGAACAGATAGGAAGCTCCAGTTAAACCAAAAAATTATATTGAAATAGTTTTGAAACATTTCAACATGAAGGATTACAAACTTGTAAAGGTGCCAATTACTATGGGAGCAAGGCTAACTATTGATCAATGTCCAAAACCATAGGAAGGAATAAAGTATATGGCACATGTCCCCTATGCAAGTGTTGTTGTTAGTCTAATGTATGTGAGGGTATGCACTCGACCAAACATTTACCATATAGTGGGAGTGTTGAGAACATACATTTTGGCACATGGAAAGGAGCACTGGGAAACTATCAACAGAGTATTTAGGTACTTGTATGGCACAAATTATTATGTTATATGCTACCAAGGAAACCCTGGAGTTGAGAGTGAAGTAAATGTACATGGATTTGTCGACGTTGACAGGGATGGAGATTTGGATCAACGAAGGTCGACCAATGGATATGTGTTCAAGATGTTAGGTGGAGCAATTGACTGGATGAGTAAGCAACATGAGGTCATAGCATTTTCAAAAACAAAATATGAATACATGGAAGCCACTCATGGAAGCAAAGAATCAATATGGCTGCAATGGTTATGTTCAAGAATTGGGTTTGAGAAAAGAGATATGAAGATAAGTTGCGACAATCAAAGAACAATATTTTTGGCAAAGAGCCCATCTTATCATTCCAAGAATACGCATATCGATGTACAATACCATTTCATGAGAGACATGGTGGAAAGCAACAAGGTGTTGTTGGAGAAATTAGACACGTTAGAAAACATAGTTGAGTCCTTGACTAGGTACATGAGTGTTGTGAAGTTCTCTTGGTGTAGAGAGGCAATGGGCATTTCTTCCCTGAGTCTGAGAATGAGAGTTCAATAATATCCTCGTTTCAACAAAAAAGACAAAAAGTGGGAGAATGTTGGGTTGTTATATTCTTTGCAGTGAAACGCGAAGGTCAAGAATGATTGACCAAGAAAATTTGAAGTCAAAGAGGTCAACTGATAAGAGGTCGTGTGGAAACCAACTAAAGAATGAATGAAGGTCGACTTGTAGTCAACTCGTAATCCGAATTGGTAGTCAACTATAATAGAATCTCGAGATTCATGAGATTTATAGCCAATGATCTACATGGATATGTAGCCATTGTTTGGGTTCCTTTATTTAGGGTTTTTCCTACTATAAAAAGCCTATAAATAAGGTACATTGTAATGTTGTAAAATAAAATCTTTAGATCAATCATTTTAGAGGTTGTTGGTCATGTATATGTAAGTTGAATTGGCTACAAGGTCGTGTAATGTTGTTTTTTCCATTTTGGTTTCTAGGGTAAATATTTTTGTACTTTGTGTTTGCTTCATCATTTATTTGATAGCTTGAATCTTTCTTCCTCTCTTCTGTTAGTTTTAGTGTGGAAATGTTCTATTTCCTAACACCCATAGGATTTTTTAAAATTATTTTAGTAAGTCATAAAATTTCCCATAAAACAAGATTTTTACCTTGTAATTGGATGTAATAATAAAAAAGTGGTACTAGGATATGTTATATTCCTTGGGGCTATTCGTTTTATAACTTAGAACACACCTTTAACCCTTGTACCCCCTTTTTGAGAGAAAATTTTGATTTTTTCTAATCAAAAATCATTTTTACTCCAAAAAGTGAAAAAAGAAAAATAAATCAACATCCCTATTATCAAGGAGACATGTCGGAAATATGTTTTGGCTTCTCTAGTTCACTCCTCTTCACAGAGAGTATGTGTCACTTGAGGGTGACTTGTATGGGAGTTAAATAGAGTTATGTGGAATCCCACTCCAGCTTGGTGAAGATCCCAACGATGAGGACTTTAAAGAGGTGGCACACTCATAGAGAGGGTCACCTTCCTCTTGAGAGGTGGTGACCTCTCATGCATCCTTGCTTGATGTGGTGGCATTACATGGAATTTACTTTAGTGGTGGCACTCTTCCCTTCACCTACATGTCTCTTCCTCTCTTGGAAAGTGTGCCTCCTACCTTGGGAAGTGTGCCCCCTCATTGGGAATCTCTCCCTCTTTTCTATTTAACCAAGCATCCTCTCCACTCTTTAGTTAATGGGATTTTGGACTTGGCTTGTATTGTAATTGTAATTTTACTATCATTTTGGAATAAAGAAGGATTTGAAGGTCAATATGGTGTATGGAATTTCTTGTGTGGATGCTTGATGTTCATGTTCATATGTATGAGGTAACCGTAGCTTAGGTATTTGCATTTTAATTTTGTAAGTTGGTCTTTGAAGGGGTGTTGTCACCCGGTAGGAAAGATATTCTAAACTAGTTTGTTTCTTAGCTATTTTGTCTTTTTACATATGTGGTTAAATATTTGCATGCAAATTTTGTTTAATTACATGCTATCTAGATTTCATGTGTAAGGAGCACCAATATTTAATGTTTTGTTTGCAAGATTTACGAAGTTTTACAGGTTCCTACACTTGGAGAAGTGGCTGATTTGAGTTCAATATTCCACAAGATTCAAGACTATCCAGAGAAACTCCCCCGACTGTCCACTGGAAGACCCAAGGATTCCACATTTACAAGCTTCTATTTCTCTCCTCCTAAAAAATTCAAACATTTTATGGTTACTTTCACTTGCATG
This sequence comes from Picea sitchensis, assembly GCA_010110895.2. Taxonomy (NCBI): domain Eukaryota; kingdom Viridiplantae; phylum Streptophyta; class Pinopsida; order Pinales; family Pinaceae; genus Picea; species Picea sitchensis. The sequence goes on from SNQJ01S0007630.1 coordinate 220,223, forward strand.
CATAAAGATGCAAGTTTCATTTATAAATTTTAATTAGATATGTATTTATGCAAGCATGCATGCATAGATCTAAGCTTTAGATATAAAACTTTAAGTAGATCTTGCATGAAAAGGGTTATCTTTTAGCAAGTATTTCTTTCCAAATCTTAAGGATAGAGGGAAGTTTAAATTTCAAGATCTTTCAATTCATTATTTGGAAATGTTAGTGCCATTTTGTTTGTTTTCCTTAACAGAAAACAAAATTCACTAAGAAAGCTTGCTTTTAACTTGCTTTCTTAGCCTTTTCTAACTTAGTTCATAGTTCTTTTACTTAGAAATTTTTGCATAAGTATAACACCTTTTTGTAGGCACTTTCAAAGTGGTTTTTGGCATATGTTGGCCTCTATTTCTTGCTGTTTTCGCAGGTTTTGTGAGCAGCCAAAGAGAATCTTTGCAAAAATTTTGAGGATCTGGAGCATCCATGACCCCCTAACCAACCTTTTCTTCAATCTAAACTTGTTCTTCTACCTTATTGTAAGTCTAGTTGGTATTGAAAGATAACGACCAAGAGAAATTCTTCTAAAACATTTTCTAACTGAAAAGAAAGAGTGGGATAACCCACTAGGACTGTAATCCCCCAGGGGTTGGGGGGAACTATCTCATTTTTGTGTTTGTCTCTTTTACTTTCTTTCTTTTCATTTTCGCAAAGTTAAAATAACCCAAAGCACCACAAAACATTATATTCGTTTCAATTTCTAGATTATATTAGTTTATATTTCTTTTTTGCAATTTCCTTTCAGTTATTCAATTTGGAAAATAAACCTTCCCTTCAACAGCCTTAATATGCTATGGCCCCTTGCAATCTTTGCTTGATCTAGGGTCTCCATAAAAAATAGAACTGGTTAGTGTGGATTAGTGTTAATAGGGAAATCCATTCTCTTACTATTTTTCAATACATGATTCTACTTGTGGATTGACTTGTGAATTCAGGGGGGAACTTTTATATCTAGGTTCTCTCCCTGTTGGAACTCCTTGCAATATCGCCTGTACCCATTTGGGGGGATATCGGTGAAAATAAAAAAATCTTAGATTAGATTTACTTTTGTTTCACACTTACAATATTGCATGCACAAAGTGGACTTGCAACATCAAGCCACTTCACAAAACTAACCCTCTAATTCAAGCAATCACCCATAATAATTAAATTTTTCAAGAGCACTCGTAATACTTGCAACAACATTTACTTTGGCACTAGTCTACATACTTTATTTTCTTATTGTCAATTAATTTCAAGTACTCTCATTTTTCTTTCAAG
>SNQJ01S0007630.1:230970-244095 GCA_010110895.2 Picea sitchensis
TCTTGAATACCCACTTGCAACCAATCAGTCTGGTTCCATATGGAGGGTCCACCAACTTCCATGTCCCATTTTTTATGAGGGCATCATATTATTTTTTCATGGTGTCTCTCCATTTATCATAAGAAGTGGCTTCTTTAAAGGAATTCGTTTCATGGTTAGTAGATAAATTCAACTCACAATCATATGAAACATCCATATCTTCTACATCACCTGAGTTTGAATTATCTACATTACCTCCATCTTGTTTTGAAGAAAATTTGGTTCCTATCTTTCTGACCTCATTAGGATGAACACTTTCAAGTGTTTTTGTGATCCATTTTGGTGGACCTTTCTGAGATGGTGTTGAGTTCTCATCAAACCTCAACTTTTCAATCTTCTTGATCACATCATCCAATTGAACTTCAGGTTTTGATGAAGTGACAAGAACTTCTTCATGAGGGGGATATGGTGCTACAAAAGGATATTTTAGAGATTGACCCAAGATAGGGACCCCTCCTTCAAGATGTGGAATCTCATCATCATGAAATTCATGATATGTCTTTACACACGTGAATCTTTCTAGATGATCAAGATGCCTCTCAACAATTTTGTTTTTCTTGGTGGATTCAAGAAAGATCACATCTATATAAAGGATGAAATTATTGTTGATCTCGCTATAAAGATGATACCCCTTGGTGGTATTTGAGTACCCAAATAATATTCACTTCCAACTCCTCACATCAAGCTTGCTTCTTTGCTCCTTAGGAACCAAGGCATGGCAGGTGGAACCAAAGACCCTTAGATGCCTCACCGAAGGAATGTGGCCATACCACATTTCATATGGAGTCTTATTTTTGATAGCATGATATGGAAACCTATTTTTGACATAAACTGCACATAGAATAACATCATTCCAAAACATCAATTTAACATTCTTGAAAAACATCATGGAACAAACCATATTTAGGAGTGTCATGTTCATTCATTAAACGACGCCATTCTGTTGGGGATCGTACGGAACTGTGGCTTGATGTTTTATCCCATGTTGGCAAAGGTATGTTTCGAATTCATTAGAAGTATACTCTCTTCCATTATCAGTGCAAATAGATCCAATGCGAGACTAAGCTTCATTTTGAATTCATAGATAAAAAATTTAAAATGTTTCAAAACATTGTGATTTATCTTTCAGCAAATACACCCATTACATCCTGGTGTAATCATCAATAAAGGAAATTCTAAATTTATTTCCAGTTGTAGAAGGAAAAATCATAGGGATGCACAAATCAGAATGAATCAATTCAAGCTTTCTACATGATCTAAAGGTAGAGTAATGGAAATGATGTTTTCTATGCTTTCCAAGAATACGAGCATCACATTGTTTTAGTTTTCTAGGAATGGTAGACATGCCAGAAATACCATTCTTTCTCATTAAACGAAGACTTTCATAATTGATATGCCCAAATCTAGCATGCCAAAAAAGAGCAAATGGAATTATACCTTCACCATGATTAGAGAGGTATGCAACATTGTGTTTATGGGCAGAGGTCCCATTAAGCTTCAACGGTCTTCCGTCTTCTATTCTGGTCATAAAAATCATGTTGTATAAATCCTGTCATACTTCAAATTTTCCATCGATCGTGTAAGAAGAGTGGCCTTGCTATTTGATGAGAACAAGGGACAACAAGCTTCTTTTCAGCTCAGGAAGATAGAGTACATTGTGCAAAAGAAAATCTAAGAGTCCAGGAAACTTAAGCCTGATGATGCGTATTCCTGAGGGTTTGAGGTTGGACTTGTCTGCAAAATACACCATACCATCTACATTGTCATTGAAGTATTCAAAAAAATCTCTTTGGAATGTCATATGAGAGGTTGCACCTGTGTCAAGAATCCATGTATCTTTCCAAGGACTATGTGCAGTGTTAAATAAATATTCTATTACTCCTATATTGCAGTGAGAAACAATGTAATGGGAAGATTAAGGTAGATTGTGTTTTGTTGGTTATGTAGGTTTACCTTTGTATTCTTTCTTATTCTATCTATATTCTCTAATCTTGTCCCATGGTACTCTACAATCTTCTACTTTATGTGACCCATTCGTTTTGTATCGGGTACAATGGAGATTGGATCTATCATTATGGTTGTGTCTACCCCCTACCTCTGAAACTCTTTCTTCCACGTCCTCATCCTCTTATTCTTCTTTCTCCTCTGTAAGAATCAGTTGGTTTACTCTTGTATTTCTAAGTAGGGTAAACAATTTCTCCAGTTGAAGGTGCTAGCTTCTTTCCAGAGTCTTTCTCACGATCTACATATTTCTTTACCAATTTTTGAAATGTCATGGATTTAATCTGATTACTTTCTTGCAGTGATTCAACGTAGTGAGAGTATGTGGGGTAGAGGGAATTAATAAAGGCCATGAGAGGGAGATCAATATTCACTCTGGTGGTTTCAATGTCATGCATTATGGCTATGATTTATGAAGCCAAAGTCATAGGGTCATCAATCTTCAAGTCTAGGTTGAAGAGCTTCAACATTAGTTGTATGAGTTCAAGCTCAGAATGTGTGCCATATAACTCATTTAGTATTTTCAAGGTGACATAGGAATCACTAATGGAAGTAATATGATGACTCACCTCTTCACTTATTGTCACTAAGATAACTACATATGCTTTTTGGTCTTTGTCTTTCGATATTTCACGTTCTTTGTCTTTGGCCAAAATGACTAGTTTTTTGCAAGGTATCCTACTCTTCATCTTTAATATCGAGGCTTCTTCTTCAAATTCTGCTTCTTTTTATTCTGATTCTGGATCTTCTTTAGTGGTTTTTCTACTCTGAGGGACTTCTTTTACTAGTCTTACCTTCCCAACCATCTCCATGCCCGATCATGATGATCAAGAGGGAGAAAATGTCTCGTTCCATAGGACAAGTACCTATAGGTCCACTCCAAACCAACCCAAGGTGGAGTGTGTGGCTCTCTGGTGCAACCTGGGTCATCATGATGTAAAACATCCTGCTAACAAAATGAACTCCCAGATCCCATGGAAAACTTGGAAGTTTATCACTTCCAATCTCTCCCAATTGCTCATGTGTTAGAATGATAACTGTAAAAAACCCTCTATGCTCATATACTATCCTCTGGCCTATGATGTTCACCATCACACACCAAGTCTCAATTGGTTGCCTATGAGGATCCACCTCTATTCGGCTAGATGTCATAAAAACACTCATGTCAAGTGGTCTCGGCCTAGCCACTCCCCATGTCCTCAATCACACTCTATCTCTCCTCATGTTGTTGTCTATGATAAAAGTGTCAGGAAAGGATAACAAAAACCTCTGTATCTGATAGTAGGGATGGAAGATATCGCATGATGTGGTCAATCCCAAGGATTCAACCAAAATATCGTCCATCGGTATCCATGATAAAGACTCACCTGTAGTCATCACCGAATCCCAACCATCCAGTGCACCTGGAAGTAACTCCTCCAACTGTTGGTCAACCAACCTCCATCCCTCATCTCCCATGCAACTGCTGATACAGTGAAGGTTCTCTCTCATCACTATGGGCTGCTACAAAGGAGTGAAATATGCATATTCATTTAAGTGTGTCTCCTCCCTACAATCCAATACATCCGTCTGAATCTCACTGCATATCTCGGCATGTCTCTATGAACTATCACTCATCATTGTATGCCCCTGCATACTCATGTCATCCCTTGTATACTCTTGTTGCATCATAGATCCTAGGTGTACTACTGGATCAATCTGTACATGAAGGTCCACCACCCACGGGACACAAATGGACATGTCCTCCATCAACTCTTGTGCCTCTGCTAGCCCACCAACATCCTCTAGCCATGTGACCGAAGGACATATCTGACTGTCCACTAGGATAGATGGAATGGATATCTGACGAATCTCCTCAAGAAGCTCCTCTGATATGGACTCTGATTATTGAAGAGCTATCCATGTGCATCTCAAGAATCCCCGAGTGCTCTCCAACTCTTGAGTGAGTCGGTCCACCTCCAACTCCTTCTCCCTCAAGGCCCTCTGATACATCTCTTCAATCCCTAGTAGGTAGTCCCTATCTTTAAACAACTTCTAGTAGTCAGTCCTCATCATAGATACTGTCTCCCTAAGAGCATGAAGGTAATCCATGGAAAATCATGTGCGATCGATGCCCTCCAACAATAATCATCCACCAATGCATGTGTGTCACTGAAATGCCTAGTGTCTTCCATGATCATATCCTCACTGACTCTCAATTGTCCTGCTAAGTGGCATGACTCCTGATCACATTCATATTGAGGTGCCACCTCATGTCTCTCCCTTCTAGTTCCATCACTGGAATCCCCAACAATACTCTCTGCAGAAGATAAAGTGTTGAACTGCCCAATGTCTACTGTGCCACTGGGTCCTCCCATATGTGACTACACATCATCCTCAAATGATAGCTCCCTCTGAATAACACTATAACCTATATGAGTGGTTGTATCCTCCTATGCACTCACCCAACTACTATCGACTATGCTTGGATTCCATACAGATGTGTCCAGACATGTGCTATGGTCATCCCGACCAATAAGGAGTGCACCCTCATCACTGTAGGATGGTCCTAAAAGTAAGTGTCCCCTCAAACTATAAGTCTCCATAAACTGCTCAACTAATGTAGTCCCCAAAAGCGGTGACTCAATCTCCTCATGATGATCTGTATGTGTAAGTTCAATTGTCTATACGTCCTGTATCTCCCCCTGTATCTATGGATCCATGTGTCTCTGGTGTGTATCTCTCACATATGGTTCCTCCAACATATCTAACATTCCACTGCTATCCTCATATGTTGTGGCTATCATGGGTGTCTGGAAAGATGACAGATGTGTCATGGTCACGATAGGGTGCTCGTCATCTATAGGTGTTAACACGTGTGAATCCTCGTTAATGTCACCACTCTACTAAGGTTTAAGGTCATCAATGGTATGTGATATGTCTGTTGAGACACTGGTTCTATCGTCCTGTCCACTCGACTATCCCTCCAATGTGCAAGGGTCACCATCCTCCTCAAGGGAGAAAGAATCACTAGCCTCGGTGCAAGAGTCACTATCATCATTAGACTGCTCCAAATAAGCATCTATCTCTCCATCCTCACATACCTCATCATCATTGTCATAGTGCACCTCAATAATATGCTTCTTACCCTTTCCCCTACACCTATGATCTAGTTCCCAAGGCACCTTGCAACTATAGAAAAGTTGTGTGCTCCTAATGGGTGTGGGGTTACTCTCTGCTTCCCTCCATCTAGCTGTTATGGCCACGTATTCATCTGTTTGGTTGACCCAAAAGGTAATCTCATTTGTTCTCCACCTAGGATTTCTCAGGGATAAATATTGTTGAAATGTTGCTTGAGCCCTAGTTCTCTCACTAAGGTCGTAGTAATATTCCCATCTACAACGTACAGTCTCTCTAGGAAAATCTGTAATATCCATCTCCTCTTATGGAAGACCCCTCTATGGATATGCATGCATGCGCTAATTCCCACTGGTTGGAAGGAATCTAAGCTCTGATACCACTATAATGTTCCTAAGCTGATATGACAAGAACATCACGGTTTTGGTGCATTTTTAAACTTTTACTGAGTGTGGTATTTCGTCAAACAGTTTGCTAATTTACTTGTTTGTTATGTGTTTACTTGTAGGTTGACCTCTTGACTTCGGCCTTAGGGTTTATGTTCAATAATCACACATAGATCCGAAGATTCAATCAATGAAAGTACAAGATACACCAAATATGGAACCAATAGCAAGATCTGACCTTTATTAATATCATGAGTAAGAACCCGATACAAGGATGATGTAGATCTGGAATGATCAACAAATGGATCCAATAAACATAATAGAAGCTGCTACAAAATACTCTCGGGAAGAAGATGGAAGCCTCCAAAGGTTGGATACATGATGAAGACCAAATACAATAAGAGATCTAGGCCGTAAGCAATACCAAACCCCCAACTGGGAAGGCCACACTCTAGTAGAAGACTGAAACCCTCAATAATTCGGCCCAACTGAAGAAATCCTCCAAATGAGTCCAAACTTGGTGAAATGATAGATCGGGGTGATAGGTTCCCCCTCCTGAAGTCTCAGGCCGAAATGCTATGGAAAAATCCTCCAAATGTTGAATCCTCCAATGAAGCTGCGCCCTCCTAAAACCCTAAATGTGCCCAATAATTCGGCCCTGATGAAGGAGGCCTCCAAATGCCATGAAAATTTCTAGAAAGATAGATCAGGACACTGCAAGTCACTAGGTGAAGTCTCAGGGTCAGATCTGAGGTATAACTGATCAGAATCTGGATCAGGGGTCAAAATTTAGCCCAAAAATCAAAGTGTTAAGAATCGCTTCAAAACAACCAGGAGCATAGGCCTCATCATCATGAACCCAATGCACTTTGAACAGGGTCAAATGATCATCGGCTGAGAGAGATATTGCGTTCTGTTCAATTTGACAAACAAGGAAAAAAAATTGCTGACTATATAGTCCGTACAACTGACATGGAAGGGCTGTAAAAATGACATGGCATGATTGTACGATGAGCTAGTAGGATGACATGGAAAGTGATGAGTTGGCATTGTCATGGCAGAGAGTGGGTGAATTAATTGCTGACATGTGGAATCATTTGAACAAATTGGGTGGTGCCATGTGGCCCAGGCATGGGCTTCCATGTGGCACCTTTGTATATGGTGTAGCTTAAAAGTTTAGTGGAGTCCATGGGGATCAAACCCTGGACCTACCACATGGTTGAGAGCTTTGGGAAAGGCTGACTACCAATGCGCCACATGTATTACTTATAATATGAGTGCATTAACATTTATTTAAACTTGGAAATGTTATGTATTGGCGTGGGGTCTGGGCTGGGGCTTAGCCCCAACCTCGTTCACATGCGCCTTGCCCATAGGACTTCAACTACATAGATTGCATGCGCATTTCCAAATGGTTAGCCCAACCCCATTCGCCCAACACTTGGTGCATCCATGCTCTTGAAACTTGTCAAGCCCACAAGCAAAGTTGCAATGTAGCCCTTTTTATGCGCGGGACGTGGCCATATGGCCTCCCATGCACCCAACACCTTCGTCTTTGGGGGCTTAGTTTCGATAACGATGTGAAAAATTCATGCATTTTGTGGGCATGCACACGTGTTCTAGGTTTAGGCATGGGAAACACCCAGAAGCCAGGTTACTCACACAGGAGGTGCGAATTGGCGAACCAGAGACAACAAGCTTGAAGGAGGAAAATGGCAGGAGGCATATCTTCTTCATATTTTGGCCAAATGAGATGCCAAAAAAGCCTAGCTAGGGGTTTTTGGATGTTCTGAATCCATTGAAACAGTTTTCAAAGGAATTTGGAGACTTCTTTTGCAGGTTTTACACCATTGAAGTTTCAGGGAGCTCTAAGGAGCTTAGGGCCACCAATGAAGGAGGCCATGCTCAGATGAGCCCAAGTCTATTTTTTGTGACTGAATAATCATTTTTGACTAATTGTTATGCTATGAAGACATTGGGACAATTTTCATAGGAATTTGAGGACTTTTACAGGTGTTTTTTCCACAAGGAAGCTTAGGGAAGCTCAAGGCCACATGTAAAAGAGGTCATGCCCGGATGAGCCATGGTCCGTTTTCAGAGTTTTATTAGTCATTTTTGGGGTTTTTATGTATTATGAACCCAATGGTACAGTCAGTAAATCCATTGGATTTGAGAAGAATATTGTAAAATAATCTTTGACAAACTAATTCCACATAGCCTAGTCCATTGATGGAGGCTCAAGGAGATGTAGCCCAGTTGGGGGTGAACTCATTTATCATCTTGTTATTGTTGTGAGTTTGCTGGTTATATTTTGTTGCATCTTATGTTGCTATTGTATATCTTTAAAAAACATTTAACCTTTTAAAGAACCTCAAACATAAATACATAAAAGAGGCATAAACTTGACACATAATTTCTCTTGCGCAACTAAGACATTGAGCAAGGTCTTGAAGTTTATATTTTAATGGAGTAGAGGGTGCTTGCATAGAAAAACAAGTCAGCCCCCTATTTTCAGATCAGGTGGTATCAGAGCATAGTTTTTCTCATGTGATTGCCATTGATAGCTAGGTTTTAGTTGTTGGTATTATTGTGCAAGTTTTTTGTTGAAGTTTGATATCTTGCAAAGATGGAGGCAACTTCAAATAGTAAGAGTTCTCATACATCTTCATTAGCCAAATTATTTGACAAAGAGATGTTGAAGGAATTTCTAACCATGAGAGATGTGGTGCAAGAGATGTGGGAAGATAGAAAGGAGAGAATTGTCCTTCAAGAGCAGTTGATGGCCATGAAGGAGGAGAAGCACCAGCTTCTTGAAAAGTTGCATGAGATGGAGACTCAACTCCATGAGGCAAAGGAAACCCATACCAAGTACATGCATGAACATGAGGTATGTAATGTTGGTTTTTCTTCAAATTCCTCTCAAGATAAATGCTTTGGTGTTTTTGAAAATCAAACAAGAGGAATAGGGTCCAAGTTATTGTTAAAAATGGGCTATGAAGGTAAGGGGTTAGGCAAGCATGCATTTAACCTTTTAAATGGTTTAAAATTCATTTTAATCGGTTAAAAGATGAATTTTTGGGTGAATTTTTGGACCATAGGTGTGCGCTAGGGCCACCACAGGTGCCCTATATTGTGGCCTGCAAAAATCAAGGATTTTTGCAGGTGCCTAATGGTTCACCTGTGGAAACCCCGCTCTGTAACCAAAGCCTAGTTGCGGCGGCATAAAACCCAAAAGAAAAAGATACGGTGGACCAAAAAGAATTCTAAATTATGATAAGTAAAGGTGTTAACTTCTTTCTTTCATCTCCGTGTAGGTATTTTGATTGCAAAGATGTTGGAGTGGAGAGAAAGAGAGCATGAAGATGATGATGCAATGGATTTGAACGATCCAGGCACCATAAATTCTCTACGACAGTGTGGTCTATTAAAATTCTTCAAGATCCAGGGCATGAGAGCCCAACTGAGACTGTTTGAGTATTTGGTCCATATGTGGGATGTGGATGGGTGTTCATGTGATCTCCCTGGAAATCAAAGACATATAATTCTTAACAGGGTTGTCCCATCATGGGGGGCAAGTGACCTTAACAGAAGGTCGAGATGGGGGTTTACTGATGATTGAATACATCAGACTTTATTGTGAACCCGAGGCCAAGCGACGCAAGGGTAAGGTGGCTATCAAAGGGGTTCATGATCTGACCTTGAGAACCATCCTTTTCACCATTGCACAGATGGTAGGGAGTGCTTCTCCACACATGGCTCTATAGAGATATTTCTAGTATGCGATAGAATGCACAGAACTGTGTGTGTTTAACTGGTGTGATGGTCTTCTCCGTAGTATGAAGAGCTAGTTGACCAAGAGCAAGAACAAGGATCTAAAACAGTTTGGGTACGGATCCATTTTGGTATCTTTCTTCCTAGAAAGAGTCCCTCACTTTCGCTTACAGGTAGATTGGAATATACCAGGGCCATGAGTTCTGCAGATGAAGCGGTGGTGTGATCTCATGTCCCAACATGTGACAGGCCCCATTATTAGATATAATAACACATTTTTCGATTAGTTGGAGCCCTGGATATTGATGATCGATGAATATGCATATGCCAAGCTATATTTTTGCAATGATCCCGACTTAGTGCTACTGGAGGGTTCTCAGTGGGAGGAACTAGGTAAGAAAGACATTTTTCTTTTATAGTATTTTTGTAAATTTTTCAAAATATTAAATATTTTTATGTGTTTTTCGATCCATTGACTAATCAAAAATATCCTGACTATACAGATGTAGGGCCATTCTGGCCCCCAGGTACATCCCCTGTCCAGAGGAAAGGAGAAGAAATGATAGTAGCAGGATGGGATGCGGATGACTACGAAGCAATCGAGCAAAATCTGGAGGGTTTGACTACAGGGATCCCATATATGTCAATCAGCGAGGTCCCAGGGTGTTTCTAGCGCCATATTGTAGGCGTGGCTGGTCCATTGAGATGATTTCTCTGTAGGGTAGCATGAGCAGTAGTGTGTTACCGAGAGCAGCATCCATGATGCCATTTTTGTAGAAGCTATGAGCTTCATTTTTGATATTTTGGTCTTCGGACGAAAAACAATCTTTTTGTAAAAACTTTTGATCGTTATATATATATATAGATACATGAGGCTTCTATCGGCTTATTTTTCTTTGTATAATACATGTGATGTGTGATTGGATTTATAAATGTCTCAGATGTCTGTCTAACACATAATTAGCTAATGCATCAGTTAATGTATTTAGACATCTAGGAATGTGCTGATACTTGATATAATCAAAATAACGTTCCAAGAGGCAAATTCGTAAATATACCCGTAACAAAGTAGGATTTCGAATAGCATAGACATTACTTAACTGTATCACTATTAGCTGTGAATCAAGTCATATAACTAGATGACGAATCCCAAGTGAGATAGCATCAATCAACAATTCGATGACGACGCTATACTCTGCTATATTATTGGTTGCACGACTGAGGCAAACACCATGTAGACTGATAAGTTCGTTTGTGGGTGCATAGATTTCTCATGCAACAGAAGCTAGGTTCTGAGTGCTATGACTAGCTCCATCAATGAAGCCAAGGTAGGGTAACAAAGACTCCAACATCTGAAAACCAAGCACAACGCAAGATAAGCGGTCGAGGGTAGAAACCGAATAACGAAAAAACACACAAACGTAGCACACTACAGTATGATACAGTAAAATACAAGCACTCATGCAAATATAGTCTAAGAATAGTACTTCTTTAAGTAAAGTCCATTTCTGGGTTCAGTCAAAGGAATGCCATAATAATATACTAACTCGTAGGATCCCTTCTCCAACACTCGTTTGACGATATAAGGGCCTCACCACATAGCTTCGAATTTTTCGGCACCTAACAAATCATGATCTTGTTCATAGAGGAGAACCAGATCGCCCTCAGAGAAAACATGTGGTTTGACATGTTTGTCGTATTGGGCCTTGACGCGTTTCTTCTGGGTTTCAATAACTAGGGTGGCATATCGACGGGCTTCGTCCAATTGCATAAGATACAATAGACATTCTTCTTCAACAAAGGTGTTTGGAAGAATTTCAACGGTTATATTTAACGATGGGATTTCACATTCAATCGGTAAGACAACTTCTAAACCATGCACTAATTGGAAATGTGTAAACCCCATGGAAGACTTCATGGATGTCCGATAAGCCCATAACACTAAAAACAATATCGTGTGCCAATTCATTTTGTGAATTCCTATAATCCGTTGAAGCATGGTGATAAGAACCTTGTTGATTGCTTCAACTTAGCCATTGGCCTATGGGTAGTAGGGGGTTGATTTTTCATGTCGAAGACCCAACTTTTCTGTGAACTCAGACATCATGAAGTTCCGAAAGTGGATACCATGATCAGTGATGATAGACTGTGGGATTCCAAATCATGCAATGATGTGATTGAATATGAATAGAGATGCAGTTTTTCCTGTATTGTTGAATGTAGGCATCGCCTCAGTCCATTTTGTGAAATAATCCATGGGTACGATAATGTATCCATGCCCCCCAGCTGAGTGAGGGTTACAAGTCATGAAATTGATACCCCATTTCGTGAAAGGTACAACAAAAACTACAAGGTGTAAAGGAGCAGGATGAGATTTGATCTTATGGTTATATGTTTAGCAAGTGTGGCATTTATGGACGATAGTTATACAATCTTTAAATAAAGAAGGCTAGAAGTACCCAGCTCGCAAGATATTTTGGGTAGTGTCATACCCGGACATATGACCACCACATGCTCTAGAGTGGTTGTCATTCAAAGATTTCTCAACCTCATCAAAGGTGAGATAGTGACATAAGATAGTGTCAACACTCCGACAATAAAGAGTGTCACTGAGAATGATGTATTGACAGGCTTGATAGTGGATGCAACGATGGTTTGTACTAGAGAGGTTTGGTTGGAAAGTTTGAGTCTGGATATAAATGATAATATATCCATACCAAGGATCATCAGAACTGATCAGAAAAAGGGATTCGTCGGGTAAGGAATCCTCTGCCACTTTTTCTATCTCAGCGAAGGGAAGGTCACATATTAGTTCAGCAAACACCAAGGATTTCTTGGACTTAGCACATTCAAATTCTAATTCAAACTCCTGGAGAATCACTATCATTTTGGAGTATTTCCCCCCTAGAAATTGACGTGTAAGAATGTGTTGCATAGGGTTTCAATACGAAATTACAATGGTCTTGTGTAGTAGAATATAGTGACGGAAACGTTGGATAGCTTGAACAGCTGCCAAGGCCAGTTTTGCAACATGTAAGTACTTGGATTTGGTAGTCGTGAGACTTCGACTCAAATAATAAATGACATGTTCGTCATGTAAATCATCTTCTTGGACTAGAACCATGGCGATGGTCGAGTCAAAAGCAACGAGATAAAGGAAGTAATCTCTGTGAAAATTCCAGGTCCTATCATCTTGCCTTCTTGGTCTGTATTTGACCAAAGAAAGGCTCTAAGTTTCAACTGTAAATTAATTAGTTTTTTGTTGTTTTAAAACAACCAACAGTCCAAATACACTTTGCTGATTTATTACATTTATGCTCTCAATTTTGGGTGCTCTAGCATGGCGTTTTTGTCACCACAAATTAGTACATGCATCTCAAAATAAACATAACACACCTAAACATCGTTTACTGCTGAAAATGAACATATCTAAGAACTAATACATGCATTTGTAGACATAGGTATTTTTGGTCAACATGACCCTGGACAAAACCCCCCTGGGGAAAACCATTTTGGAATCTGAATGTATATATGAGGAAAAGCAGAAGAAGGGTTACAGTAAACACAATATATGGAAGAACCTAATACAATAGAAACTCTAGCTGAGTTGAAATACAAGCTCTACATCAACATATGTGTCCCAGAATGGTGTGCCCCTCATGCAAACTGCCAGAACAACAGAATCCGCTCCAATTGCCAACTGTGATGTCATATCTGAAAACCCCTCCACAGGAATGAGGCTCCAGTAGATGTCATCACTCTGAAACTGAACTCATTTCAATCTGATGGCTATATATCCTACCAGGAATGA
>SNQJ01S0007630.1:244145-255540 GCA_010110895.2 Picea sitchensis
ACCGGGTACAATGGAGATTGGATCTATCATTATGGTTGTGTCTACCCCCTACCTCTGAAACTCTTTCTTCCACGTCCTCATCCTCTTATTATTCTTTCTCCTCTGTAAGAATCAGTTGGTTTACTCTTGTATTTCTAAGTAGGGTAAACAATTTCTCCAGTTGAAGGTGCTAGCTTCTTTCCATAGGCTTTCTCACGATCTACATCTTTCTTTACCAATTTTTGAAATGTCATGGATTTCATCTGATTACTTGCTTGCAGTGATTCAAGGTAGTGAGAGTATGTGGGGTAGAGGGAATTAATAAAGGCCATGAGAGGGAGATCAATATTCACTCTGGTGGTTTCAATGTCATGCATTATGGCTATGATTTATGAAGCCAAAGTCATAGGGTCATCATTCTTCAACTCTAGGTTGAAGAGCTTCAACATTAGTTGTATGAGTTCAAGCTCAGAATGTGTGCCATATAACTCATTTATTATTTTCAAGGTGTCATAGGAATCACTAATGGAAGTAATATGATGACTCACCTCTTCACTTACTGTCACTGAGATAACTGCATATGCTTTCCGGTCTTTGTCTTTCGATATTTCATGTTCTTTGTCTTTGGTCGAAATGACTAGTTTTATGCAAGGTATCCTACTCTTCATCTTTAATATCGAGGCTTCTTCTTCATATTTTTCTTCTTTTTATTCTGATTCTGGATCTTCTTTAGTGGTTTTTCTGCTCTGAGGGACTTCTTTTACTAGTCGTACCTTCCCAACCATCTCCATGCCCGATCATGATGATCAAGAGGGAGAAAATGTCTCGCTCCATAGGACAAGTACCTGTAGGCCCACTCCAAACCAACCCAAGGTGGAGTGTGTGGCTCTCTGGAGAAACCTGGGTCATCATGATGTAAAACATCCTGCTAACAAAATGAACTCCTAGATCCCATGGAAAACTTGGAATTTTATCACTTCCAATCTCTCCCAATTTCTCATGTGTTAGAATGATCACTATCAAAAACCCTCTATGCTCATATACTATCCTCTGGCCTATGATGTTCACCATCATGCACCAAGTCTCAACTGGCTACCTATGACGATCCACCTCTATTCGGTTAGATGTCATAAAAGCACTCATGTCAGGTGGTCTCGGCCTAGCCACTCGCCATGTCCTCAGTCACAGTCTATCTCTCCTCATGCTGTTGTCTATGATAAAAGTGTCGAGAAAGGATAACAAAAACCTTTGTATCTAACAGTAGGGATGGAAGATATCACATGATGTGGTCAATCCCAAGGATTTGACCAAAATATTTTCCATCGGTATCCATGATAAAGACTCGCCTGTAGTCATCACTGAATCACAACCATCCAGTACACCCGGAAGTAACTCCTCCAACTGTTGGTCAACCAACCTCTATCCTTCATCTCCCATGCAACTGCTGATACAGTGAAGGTTCTCTCTCATGACTATGGGCTGCTACAAAGGAGTGAAATATGCATACTCCCTTAAGTGTGTCTCCTCCCTGCAATCCAATACATCCGTCTGAATCTCACTGCATATCTCGGCATGTCTCTATGAACTATCACTCATCACTGTACGCCCTTGCATACTCATGTCATCCCTTGTATACTCCTGTTGCATCATAGATCCTGGGTGTACTACTGTATCAACTTGTACATGAAGGTCCACCACCCTCGGGACACAAATGGACGTGTCCTCCATAAACTCTTGTGCCTCTGCTAGCCCACCAACATCCTCTAGCCATGTGACCGAAGGACATATCTGATTGTCCACTAGGATAGATGGAATGGATCTCTGACAAATATCCTCAAGAAGCTCCTCTGATATGGACTCTGATTCTTGAAGAGCTATCTGTGTGCATCTCAAGAATCCCTGAGTGCTCTCCAACTCCTGAGTGAGTTGGTCCACCTCCAACTCCTGCTCCCTCAAGGCCTTGTGATACATCTCTTCAATCCCCAGTAGGCAGTCCCTGTCTTTCAACAACTTCTAGTATTCAGTCCTCATCATAGACACTGTCTCCCTAAGAGCATGAAGGTCATCCATGGAAAATCATGTGTGATCGATGCCCTCCAACAGTAATCACCCACCAATGCATGTGTGTCACTGAAATGCCTAGTGGCTTCCATGATCATATCCTCACTAACTCTCAATTGTCCTTCTAAGTGGCGTGACTCCTGATCATATTCATGTTGAGGTGCCATCTCATGTCTCTCCCTTCTAGTTCCATCACTGGAATCCCCAACAACACTCTCTGTAGAAGATAAAGTGTTGAACTGCCCACTGTCTACTGTGCCACTGGGTCCTCCCATATGTGATTGCACATCATCCTCAAATGATAGCTCCCTCTGAATAACACTATAACCTGTATGAGCGGCTGTATCCTCCTATTCACTCACCCAGCTGCTATTGACTACACTTGGATTCCATACAGATGTGTCCAGACATGTGCTATGGTCATCCCGACAAATAAGGAGTGCACCCTCATCATTGTAGGCTAGTCCTAGAAGTAAGTGTCCCCTCAAACTATAAGTCTCCATAAACTGCTCAACTAATGTAGTCCCCAAAAATGGTGACTCAATCTCCTCATGATGATCTGTATGTGTAAGTTCAACTGTCTATATGTCCTGTATCTCCCCCTGTATCTATGGATCCATGTGTCTCTGGTGTGTATCTCTCACGTATGGTTCCTCCATCATATCTAACATTCAACTGCTATCCTCATATGTCATGGCTATTATGGGTGTCTGGAAAGATGACAGATGTGTCATGGTCACCATAGGGTGCTCGTCATCTATAGGTGTTAACACGTGTGAATCCTCGCTAGTGTCACCACTCTGCTAAGGTTTAAGGTCATCAATGGTATGTGATATGTCTGTTGAGACACTGGTTCTATCGTCCTGTCCACCCAACTGTCCCTCCAATATGCAAGGGTCACCATCCTCCTCAAGGGAGAAAGAATCACTAGCCTCAGTGCAAGAGTCACTATCATCATTAGACTTCTCCAAATAAGAATTTATCTCTCCATCCTCACATACCTCATCATCATTTTCATAGTGCACCTCAATAATATGCTTCTTACCCTTCCCCCTACACCTATGATCTGGTTCCCAAGGCACCTTGCAACTGTAGAAAAGTTGTGTGCTCCTAATGGGTGTGGGGTTACTCTCTGCTTCCCTCCATCTAGTTGTTATGGCCACGTATTCCTCTGTTTGGTTGACCCAAAAGGTAATATCATCTTTTCTCCACCTAGGATTTCTCAAGGATAAATATTGTTGAAATGTTGCTTGAGCCCTAGTTCTCTCACTAAGGTCGTAGTAATATTCCCATCTACAACATACAGTCTCTCTAGGAAAATCTGTAATATACATCTCCTCTTATGGAAGACCCCTCTATGGATATGCATGCATGCACTAATTCCCACTGGTTGGAAGGAATCTAAGCTCTGATACCACTGTAATGTTCCTAAGATGATATGACAAGAACATCACGGTTTTAGTGCATTTTTAAACTTTAACTGAGTGTGGTATTTCATCAAACAGTTTGCTAATTTACTTGTGTGTTATGTGTTTACTTGTAGGTTGACCTCTTGACTTCGGCCTTAGGGTTTATGTTCAATAATCACACATAGATATGAAGATTCAATCAATGAAAGTACAAGATACACCAAATATGGAACCAGTAGCAAGATCTGACCTTTATTAATATAATGAGTAAGAACCTGATACAAGGATGATGTAGATCTGGAATGATCAACAAATGGATCCAATAAACATAATAGAAGCTGCTACAAAATACTCTTGGGGAGAAGATGGAAGCCTCCAAAGGCTGGATACATGATGAAGACCAAATACAATAAGAGATCTAGGCCGTAAGCAATACCAAACCCCCCACTGGGAAGGCCACGCTCTAGTAAAAGACTGAAACCCTCAATAATTCGGCCCAACTGGAGAAATCCTCCAAATGAGTCCAAACTTGGCCAAATGATAGATCGGGGTGATA
The DNA here is from genome assembly GCA_010110895.2 of Picea sitchensis. Taxonomy (NCBI): domain Eukaryota; kingdom Viridiplantae; phylum Streptophyta; class Pinopsida; order Pinales; family Pinaceae; genus Picea; species Picea sitchensis. The sequence goes on from SNQJ01S0007630.1 coordinate 248,151, forward strand.
GGTTCCCCCTCCTGAAGTCTCAGGCCGAAATGCTATGGAAAAATCCTCCAAATGTTGAATCCTCCAACGAAGTTGCGCCTTCCTAAAACCCTAAATGTGCCCAATAATTCGGCCCTGATGAAGGAGGCCTCCAAATGCCATGAAACTTGCTAGAAATATGGATCAGGACACTGCAAGTCACTAGGTGAAGTCTCAGGGTCAGATCTGAGGTATAACTGATCAGAATCTGGATCAAGGGTCAAAATTTAGCCCAAAAATCAAAGTGTTCAGAATTGCTTCAAAACAAATAGGAGCATAGGCCTCGTCATCACGAACCCAACACACTTTGAACGGGGTCAAACAAACATCGGATGAGAGAGATATCGTGTTCTGTTCGATTTGACAAACAAGGAAAAAAAATTGCTCACTGTACAGTCCGTACAGTTGACGTGGCAGGGCCGTACAAATGACATGGAATGATTGTATGATGAGCTAGCAGGCTGACGTGGCAAGTGATGAGTTGGAATTGTCATGGCAGAGAGTGGGTGAATTAATTGCTGACACGTGGAATCATTCGAACAAATTGGGTGGTGCCACGTGGCCCAGGCATGGGCTGCCACGTGGCACCTTTGTATATGGTGTAGCTTAAAAGTTTAGTGGAGTCTGTGGGGATCAAACCCCGAACCTCTCGCATGGTTGAGATCTTTTGGAAAGGCCGACTACCAATTCCCCACACATATTACTTATAATATGAGTGCATTAACATTTATTTAAACTTGCAAATGTATGTATTAGCGTGGGGTCTAGGCTGGGGCTTAGCCCCAGCCTCATTCACATGCGCCTTGCCCATAGGACTTCAACTACATAGATTTCATGTGCATTTCCAAATGGTTAGCCCAACCCCATTTTCCTGACACATGGCGCATCCACGCTCTTGACACTTGTCAAGCCCACAAGCAAAGTTGCAACAAAGCCCTTTTTATACACGGGACGTGGCCATATGGCTTCCCATGCGCCCAACACCTCCGTCTTTGGGGGCTTAGTTTCGATAACGATGCAAAAAATTCATGCATTTTGTGGGCATGCACGTGTGTGCTGGGTTTAGGCATGGGAAACGCCCAAAAGCCAGGTTACTCACACAGGAGGTGCGAATTGGCGAACCAGAGACAACAAGCTTGAAGGAGGAAAATGGCAGGAGGCCTATCTTCTTCATCTTTTGGCCAAATGAGGTGCCTAAAAAGCCTAGATAGGGGTTTTTGGATGTTATGAATCCATTTAAATAGTTTTAAAAGGAATTTGGAGACTTATTTTGCAGGTTTTACACCATTGAAGCTTCAGGGAGCTCTAGGGAGCTTAGGGCCACCAATGAAGGAGGCCATGCTCAGATGAGCCCAAGTCTATTTTTTGTGACTGAATAGTCATTTTTGACTAATTGTTATGCTATGAACACATTGGGACAATTTTCATAGGAATTTGAGGACTTTTACAGGTGTTTTCTCCACAAGGAAGCTCAGGGAAGCTCAAGGCCACATGTAGAAGAGGTCATGCCCGAATGAGCCATGGTCCATTTTCAAAGTTTTATTAGTCATTTTTGGGGTTTTTATGTATTCTAAACCCAATGGTACAGTTGGTAAATCCATTGGAGTTGAGAATCATATTGTAAAATAATCTTTGACAAACTAATCCCACAGAGCCTAGTCCATTGATGGAGGCTCAAGGAGATGTAGCCCAGTTGGGGGTGAACTCATTTATCATCTTGTTATTGTTGTGAGTTTGCTGGTTATATTTTGCTGCATATTATGTTTCTATTGTATTTCTTTAAAAAAAAATTAACCTTTTAAAGAACCTCACACATAAACACATAAAAGAGGCATACACTTGACACGTAATTTCTCTTGCACAACTAAGACATTGAGCAAGGTCTTGAAGTTTATATTTTAATGGAGTAGAGGGTGCTTGCATAGAAAAACAAGTCAACCCCCTATTTTCAGATCAGGTGGTATCAGAGCATAGTTTTTCTCATGTGATTGTCATTGATAGCTAGAGTTTTAGCTGTTGGTATTATTGTGCAAGTTTCGTGTTGAAGTTTGATATCTTGCAAAGATGGAGGCAGTTTCAAACAGTAAGAGTTCTCATACATCTTCATTAGCCAAGTTCTTTGACAAAGAGATGTTGAAGGAGTTTCTAACCATGAGAGATGTGGTGCAAGAGATGTGGGAAGATAGAAAGGAGAGCATTTTCCTTCAAGAGTAGTTGATGGCCATGAAGTAGGAGAAGCACCAGCTTCTTGAAAAGTTGCATGAGATGGACACTCAACTCCATGAGGCAAAGGAAACCCGTACCGAGTACATGCATGAACATGAGGTATGTAATGTTGGTTTTTCTTCAAATTCCTCTCAAGATAAATTCTTTGGTGTTTTTGAAAATCAAACAAGAGGAATAGGGTCCAAGTTATTGTTAAAAATGGGCTATGAAGGTAAAGGGTTAGGCAAGCATGCATTTAACCTTTTAAATGGTTTAAAATTCATTTTAATCGGTTAAAAGATGAATTTTTGGGTGAATATTTGGACCATAGGCACGCGCTAGGGCCGCCACAGGTGCCCTATATCGTGGCCTGCAAAAATCAAGGATTTCTGCAGGAACCTAATGGTTCACCTGTGGAAACCCCGCTCTATAACCAAAGCCCAGTTGCGGCGGCATAAAACCCAGAAGAAAAAGATACGGTGGACCAAAAAGAATTCTAGATGATGATAATTAAAGGTGTTAACTTCTTTCTTTCATCTCCATGCAGGTATTTTGATTGCAAAGATGTTGGAGTGGAGAGAAAGAGAGCATGAAGACGATGATGCAATGGATTTGAATGATCCGGGCACCATAAATTCTCTATGACAGTGTGGTCTATTAAAATTCTTCAAGATCCAGGGCATGAGAGCCCAACTGAGACTGTTGGAGTATTTGGTCCATATGTGGGACGTGGATGGGTTTTCATGTGATCTCCCTAGACATCGAAGACATATAATTCTTAACAGGGTTGTCCCATCATGGGGCGCAAGGGACCTTAACAGAAGGTCAAGGTGGGGGTTTACCGATGAGTGAATACATCAGACTTTATTGTGAACCCAGGGCCAAGCGGCGCAAGGGTAAGGTGGCTATCAAAGGGGTTCGTGATCTGACCTTGAGAACCAACCTTTTCACCATTGCACATATGGTAGGGAGTGCTTCTCCACACATGGCTCTATAGAGCTATTTCTAGTATCCGATAGAATGCACAGAACCGCGTGTGTTTAACTGGTGTGATGGGCTTCTCCGTAGTATGAAGAGCTAGTTGACCAAGAGCAAGAACAGGGATCTAAAATAGTTTGGGTTTGGATCCATTTTGGTATATTTCTTCCTGGAAAGAGTCCCTCACTTTCGCTTACAGGTAGATTGGAATATACCAGGGCCACGAGATCCGCATATGAAGCGGTGGTGTGATCTCATGTCACAACATGTGGCAGGCCCCATTATTAGATATAATAACACATTTTTCGATTAGCTGGAGCCCCAGATATTGATGATCGATGAATATTCATATGCCAGGATGGATTTTTGCAATGATATTGACTTAGTTCTACTGGAGGGTTCTTAGTGGGAGGAACTAGGTAAGAAAGACATTTTTCTTTTATAGTGTTTTTGTAAAATTTTCAAAATATTAAATATTTTTATGTGTTTTTCGATCCATTGACTACTCAAAAATATCCTGACTATACAGATGTAGGGCCATTCCGGCCCCCAGGTACATCCCCTATCTAGAGGAAAGGAGAAGCAGTGGTAGTAGCAGGATGGGATGCAGATGACTACGAAGCAATCGAGCAAAATTTGGAGGGTTTGACTACAAGGATCCCAGATATGTCGATCGACGAGGTCCCGAGGCATTTCCAGCGCCATATTGTAGGCATGGCTGGTCCATTGAGATGATTTCTCTGTAGGGTAGCATGAGCAGTAGTGTGTTACCGAGAGTAGCATCCATGATGCCATTTTTGTAGAAGCTATGAGATTCATTTTTTATATTTTGGTCTTCGGACGAAAAACAATATTTTTGTAAAAAAAATTGATCATTATATATATATATACATGAGGCTTCTACCGGCTTATTTTTCTTTGTATAATAAATGTGATGTGTGATTGGATTTATAAATGTCTCAGATGTCTGTCTAACACATAATTAGCTAATGCATCAGTTAATGTATTTAGACATCTAGGAGTGTGTTGATACTTGATATAATCAAAATAACATTCCAAGAGGCGAATTTGTAAATATACTCGTAACAAAGTAGGAATTCGAATGGCATAGACATTACTTAACTGTATCACTATTAGCTGTGAATCAAGTCATATAACCAGATGATGAATCCCAAGTGAGATAGCATTATTCAACAATTCGATGACAGTGCTATACTCTGCTATATTATTGGTTGCACGACTGAGGTAAACACCATGTAGACTGATAAGTTCGTTTGTGGGTGCATAGATTTCTCATGCAGTAGAAGCTAGGATCTGAGTGCTACAACTAGCTCCATCAGGGAAGCCAAGGTAGGGTAACAAAGACTCTGACATATGAAAACCAAGCACAATGCAAGATAAGCGGTCGAGGGTAGAAACCAAATAACGAAAAAACACACAAACATAGCACACTACATTATGATACAGTAAAATAAAAGCACTCATGCAAATATAGTCTAAGCGTAGTAATTCTTTAAGTAAAGCCCATTTCTAGGTTCACTCAAAGGAATGCCATAATAATCTACTAACTTGTAGGCTCCCTTCTCTAACACTCGTTTGACGATATAAGGGCCTCACCACATAGCTTCGAATTTTTCGGCACCTAGCAAATCATGATCTTGTTCATAGAGGAGAACCAGATCGCCCTTAGAGAAAACATGTGGTTTGACATGTTTGTCGTATTGGGCCTTGACGCGTTTCTTCTGGGTTTCAATAACTAGGGTGGCATCTCGACGGGCTTCGTCCAATTGCATAAGATACAACAGACATTCTTCTTCAACAGAGATGTTTGGAAGAAGTTCAACGGTTATCTTTAATGATGGGATTTCACATTCAATCGGTAAGACAGCTTCTAAACCATGCACTAATTGGAAAGGTGTAAACCCCGTGGAAGACTTCATGGATGTCTGATAAGCCCATAACACTGAAAACAACATCATGTGCCAACTCATTTTGTGAATTCCTATAATCCGTTGAAGCATGGTGATAAGAACCTTGTTGATTGCTTCAACTTGGGAATTGGCCTATGGGTAGTAGGGGGTTGAGTTTTCGTGTCGAAGACCCAACTTTTCTGTGAGCTCAGACATCATGAAGTTTTGAAAGTGGCTACCATGATCAGTGATGATAGACTGTGGGATTCCAAATCGTGCAATGAAGTGATTGAATATGAATAAAGATGAAGTTTTTCCTGTATTGTCGAATGTAGGCATTGCCTCGGCCCATTTTGTGAAATAATCCATGGCTATGATAATGTATCCATGCCCCCCAACCGAGTGAGGGTTACAAGTCATGAAATCGATACCCCATTTCGCGAAAGGTCCAACAGAAACTACAAGGTGTAAAGGAGCGGGATGAGATTTGATCTTATGGTTGTATGTTTAGCAAGTGTGGCATTTATGGACGACAGTTATACAATCTTTAAATAAAGAAGGCCAGAAGTACCCAGCTCGCAAGATATTTTGGGTAGTGGCGTACCTGGACATATGACCGCCACATGCTCCAGAGTGGCTGTCATTCAAATATTTCTCGGCCTCATCAAAGGTGAGACAGTGACGTAAGATAGTGTCAACACTCCGGCAATAAAGAGTGTCACCGAGAATGATGTATTGATGAGCTTGATAGTGGATGCGACGATGATCTGTACTAGAGAGGTCTGGTTGGAAAGTTTGAGTCTGGAGATAAATGATAATATCTCCATACCAAGGATCATCAGAACTTATCAAAAAAAGGGATTCGTCGGGTAAGGAATCCTCTGCCACTTTTTCTGTCTCAGCGGAGGGAAGGTCACATATTAGTTTAGCAAACACCAAGGATTTCTTGGACTTAGTGCATTTGAATTCTAATTCAAACTCCTGGAGAATCACTATCATTTTGGAGCATTTCCCCCCTAGAAATTGACATGTAAGAATGTGTTGCATAGGGTTGCAATCCAAAATTACAATGGTCTTGTGTAGTAGAATATAGTGACGGAAACGTTGGACAGCTTTAACAACTTTAACAGTTTTGCAACATGTAAGTACTTGACTTCGGTAGTCGTGAGACTTCGACTCAAAATGACATGTTCGTCATGTAAATCATCTTCTTGGACTAGAACCATGGTGATGGTCGAGTCCGAAGCAACGAGATAAAGGAAGTAATCTTTGTGAAAATTCCAGGTCCTATCAGCTTGCCTTCTTGGTCTGTCTTTGACCAAAGAAAGGCTCTAAGTTTCAACTGTAAATTAATTAGATTTCTGCTGTTTTAAAACAGCCAACAGTCCAAATACACTTTGTTGATTTATTACAGTTATGCTCTCAATTTTGGGTTCTCTAGCATGTCGTTTTTGTCACCACAAATTAGTACATGCATCTCAAAATAAACACAACACAACTAAACATCATTTACTACTGAAAATGAACAGATCTAAGAACTAATACATGCATTTGTAAACACAGGTATTTTTGGTCAACATGACCCTGGACAAAACCCCCCTGGGGAAAACCAGTTTGGAATATGAATGTATATATGAGGAAAAGCGGAAGAAGGGTTACAGTAAACACAATATATGGAAGAACCTGGTACAATAGCAACTCTAGCTGAGTTGAAATACAAGCTCTACATCAACATATGCGTCCCAGAATGGTGCGCCCCTCATGCAAACTGCCAGAACCCCAGAATCCGATCCAATTGCCAATTGTGATGTCATATCTGAAAACCCCTCCATAGGAATGAATCTTCAGTAGATGTCCTCACTCTGAAACTGACCTCACTGCAATCTGATGGCTAGATATCCTACCAGGAATGAATCATCCTCCAAAGCTAATGCGCTCCTCTCTGAAGTAGAATAGCTCCAAGAAATAAATGAAGCAAGCAGCTCCAAGCCTCCAACAAGGAAGTATAGAGGCCTCCCTCAAGCATCCTCATGCAAAAGACCTCATCTCCATATCTCAAGTTCTCCTCTCTCAACAAGCAAAACACTAAGTGAAGAATGCGCCCCTCCTTTGACCTTTGCACCCCTCTTAGACAAACAAAAGGAAACCTAGATTATGAATGGTGGAGATCATCTCATCTCCCTTCTAGTCAATGGTTGAGATCTCCCCATTCATATCTAAATCATAAACCCACTTTGGGTTCAGTTTCCTATGTCTACTTAATGTCTCCAAATTCACCC
>SNQJ01S0007630.1:261150-272304 GCA_010110895.2 Picea sitchensis
ATTTTTACAGACTGGGGGAAACAGGGTGTTACAATTCCCTCCCCCTTAAAGGAACATCGTCCTCGATGTTCTATCTATCAACATGACATGCATGTATAGATGTAAACAAAATCGGACATGCCCGTTTCATGGTATCCTCCATTTCCCATGTAGCCTCATCTGGGCCAAAATGTTTCCACTGCACCTTGACCTATGCAATGGTTTGGTTCCGGAGTGGGGTTTCCTTTCTATCCAGTATGCATTGAGGTTCTGGTAGAAATTCTCCCTCCGGTTCCACCTGATTCACTGACCAATCAATTATATGGTTAGCATCATGTACATATTTCTTCAATAATGAAACATGGAAAACATTATGTGCTTTGACTATGGGAGGAAGTGCTAGCCTATAGGCTACAGGTCCCACTCTATCTAGAACCTCAAAGGGTCCACAATACCGAGGTGCTAACTTGGCACAAGCTCCCATTTTCAGAGAACTCTTCCTGGGTCTAACTCTGAGATATACATGGTCTCCTGTTTTGAACTCTCTTGGAGTTCTCTTTTGGTCGGCATAACTTTTATGTCGGTTCTGAGTGACCTTCAGGTTTTGTTTTATCTGAGTCAGCTGTTGTTCCATTTCTTTCAACATGTCGGGTCCAAAATAAATCCTATTTATGGGATTACTCCAGCTGACTAGAGTGTTACATGGTCTACCATAGAGGACTTCGAAGGGACTCATCTTTAAGGATGCTTGGTAGCTATTGTTGTAGGCAAATTCTACCAGTGGTAGGTAGTCTTCCCACTTCTTAGGTTGATGCATTACATGCATCCTTAGGATGTATTCAAGTATTTGGTTCACTCTTTCTGTCTGTCCATCGGTTTGAGGGTGATAGGCAGTGCTAAACAACAATTTGGTCTCTAAACCAGCCATTAGTGACTTCCAAAAGTTAGAAGTAAATTTTGTGTCTCTGTCAGACACGATCTCTTTCGGCATACAATGCAGTCTGAATATCTCCTTCATGAATACCTGGGCGATATCGATTGCTTGGCAAATTGATTTCACAGGGTTGAAATGAGCAGACTTGCTAAATTTATCCACCACTACCATAATGGCATCGTTATGTTTGGTCGATGTTGGTAATCCAGTGATGAAATCCATGGAGATGGTTTCCCATTTCCATTCTGGGATTGGTAAAGGTTGCAATAACCTTGTTGGGTGTCGGTGTTCTTCTTTAACCTGTTGGCACTCTATGCATTTGGCCAAGTATTCGGCTATGTCTTTCTTCATTCCATGCCAATAGAATTGTTTCCTGGTGGCCGTGATCATCTTCTGGTATCCTGGATGACCAGAATAGGGTCTTTTATGTAGTTCATCCAGTATGAACCTCTTCAAGTTGTCACAATCTGGAATACAAAATCTGCTTTTGTAAGTGAACAGGCCTCCTTCGGTCATCTGGTAGCCTTCATATTTTACTCCGTCGGGTTCATGTTGTAGGTATATGGTCACGGTCTGGACGAAGGGATCTGTTTCTTGTGCATTTATGATTCTTTCCTTGACATCTGTCTTGCAGGTGCTCACCGCTGCCAGGTGAATTGTTTTCATACTTCTGCTAAGGGCATTGGCCACCCTATTTTCTTTTCCTTTAATGTGTTTGATTTTGAAATCAAACTCGCTAAGGAGGGCCATCCACCTAGCTTGTCTAGCATTGAGCTTTGGTTGATCAAACAGGTATCACAATCCATAATGACCTGTCATAAGTACAAATTTTCTTCCCAAGAGGTAATGCCTCCACATTTTCAAGGCATGCACTATGGCAGCCAGCTCTAGATCATGGGTCACATAGTTGACTTCATGCTCATTCAATTTTCTGGATTCATAGCAGATCACACTTCCTCCCTGCATAAGGACTACTCCGAGCCCTTCCTTACAGGCATCTGTGCACATGAGGAAGTCAGCTTCTGGATCAACGATCTTCAGCACGAGTGCATGGGTTAGTAGATGTTTCAGGGTTTGAAATATTTCTTCACATTTATGTGTCCACAGGAATTTTGTCCCCTTCTTCTGGAGGGCAGTGATTGGACAACCAATCTTGGAGAATCCTTTTATAAATCTTCTATAGTATCCTGCTAATCCCATAAGGGATCTGATGTCTGAAACATCCTTTGGGGTAGGCCATTCCATGATCGACCTGATTTTGTTACGGTCTACCGCTACTCCTTCTTCGGAGAGAACATGGCCTAAGTAATGTATTTGCTTCTGGAAGAATTCACATTTGTTGAATTTGGCATAGAGTTGATGTTCTCTTAGCACTTGCAGCGCAAGTCTAAGATGCTCTTCATGCTCTTTTCTATTCTTGCAATAAATTAATATATCATCAATAAAAACAAGCACAAATTTGTCTAGAAATTTGTTGAGTACATTGTTCATCGAGCACATAAAAGTGGCAAGGGCATTGGTCAACCCAAATGGCACTACCACGAACTCATAGTGACCATATCTCATCCGAAAGGCAGTTTTATGGATGTCTTCACCCTTGATTCGGACTTGATGGTATACCGACCTCAAATCAATCTTTGAGAAAATAGACACACCCCCCAATTGATCGAACAAGTCATTGATCCTGGGCAAGGGGTACTTGTTCTTTATAGTTACCTTATTGAGTTGCCTATAATCTATACACAGTCTAAGGGTACCATCCTTCTTTTTCATGAACAGGACTGGTGCTCCCCATGGAGACACGTTGGGTCGAATATAGCCTTTATCCATCATTTCTTTTAATTGCAACTTGAGTTCAACTAACTCGGGTGTGCTCATCCGGTAGGGTGTTCTAGACACCGGCACCACTTCTGGTGCAAGTTCTATCGAGAAGTCTATGTCCCTTCTCGAAGGTAGACCTGGTACCTCTTCTGGAAATACATCTCTGTATTCTCTCAGGATAGGGTGATCCTCAGGGCTTGGTTTTCCACCTTCGATTTTTTTCAACACTTGTATTGCATATAGGGAACATCCCTTTCAGCAATACTTTCTTATTTGCAGAGCTGATATTTGTCTTACTGAGATAGGTTTTCGGATCCCTTGAAGGGTTATCTTTTTCCCTTATTTACTTACACATTCTAAGGTTTTATGGTAACAGTCCAATCTGGCTTTATGGGTGGCTAGCCAGTCCATACCAATCAACAGATCATACGATACCAGGGGTAATAAGTTAAGGGTTGTTTGGGTGGGGAATTTCGCCAACATCAATTAGCAGGCTGGTATAACCTCTGCTACCCTTCTTTTGGTGCCAGTGGCTAACTGTACCAACCATGTCTTGGTATGTTTTTGTGGCTCTAGTTTACACTTATCAACAACTTTAGGGGATATATAACTCAAATTTGAACCATGGTCAATCAAAACAGACACTAGATGGTTGAAAATCATACCTTCTATTTCCACCACTGAAGCTTGGTGGTCAGCTTGGTTATTATCCAGGGCTGCATAAATTTGTGGCACACTCCTGGCCACATCATTGACGGTAGTAGCTTCCTGGATGTTATAAATCCTCCGACTATCCTGTTTTCGGTGTGGACAGTCTCTCAATAGATGTTCTTCCCCACAACCCCATCATTTCAAAGGTTCTCTCTTTGGGTTATCAATCTTCACTGATATGGGTCCAGAAGTTTTATTTATGCTCAAGGAGGGAAAATTCTGTTGGTGCATACTCCGGGCTGGGAAGCTCATTCTTAGGTTCTTCTTATAGTTCTTAAATCCTGGGGATTTAATCCCCTTTTTTCTGAAATCTTGAACTATTCTTTTGTTTCCATCCTTCGCGAGGTTCTGCTTGATGCCCAAACTGTTCATGACAATAGGTTTCCTTTCGAATAGTGCCTTCTAGAGTCTTTGGCTCATCAAATTCAATTCTATTATGATAGTCCTTAGGTAGTCCACTAATGAAGCGTTGCACCTTTGCCTTTTCCGCCTTGATATAGGGTACATACCTCAACAAATCGAGGAATTTGTTGACATATTCTTCTATAGTGAGTTTTCCCAATTTGAGTTCATAAAACTCTTTAGTCTTTTCATTGAAATATTTTTCCGACAGATACTTTTTCCGGAAGTATTTCTCAAACCGTTCCCAAGACAGGTCCTCTTCGCAAACCCCTTTCACATTCTTAAGGTCTTCCCACCAAATGGAAGCCTTTCCTTTCAAGTTGAAGGTGGCCACTCGGGCCTTCATATTTTCTGAAAAGTCATGGACTCTGAAATACTTCTTTAGTCCAAGCATCCAGGCCTCTTCTTCCTCTCCATTCTTTATTTCGCCGTCGAAGGAGGGTGGTTTGGATTTTCTGAATTCTTTGAATTTTCAACCTTTGGAAGACTTTTGCTTCTTTTGTTTCCTTCGAGAATAGGAATTGGTTCTGCTGCTAGAAGAGCCCTCTGAATCGCCAACTTCCTTCTTAGAGGAATCATCCGATGCTTGTCCTTTACCTCCGGGGTGGACCTTTTTCGAGGTGCTCCTCTTAGTGTGGCCACTGATATGACCATGTTTCTGAGTTTCAGGTTCATGCTTCATTTTTCTTTGTAGATCGGATAAACTCTACAGTAAAACTGCGTTAATTTCTGTTTGCTTTTCTTGTTCTTTCATCATCCTTTCATTGTTATCCTTGTAGCTTCGTAATTCGACCATGAGACTCCTCACAGTATCGGCTACATCTGGAGGGGTCCCTACTACTTTTCTTTCATCAGACTCTTCGACTCTATTGTGGGAGCCCTCTCCCACTTCATGGTGAGTCACCATACTATGCATTGATAATTTCCCGCGGTTGATCTTCCGCTTGTGTGCAAAAGGAAAAAACGATGGTTGTTAGTCAATATTTATATTTATTTATAACCGGTACATAATTCATATTTTCACATGTACACACACACAATAGGGGTTTTTCATTCTTAACTTCATCTTTTGATTAGGAAGGTTAAGATAGGGGGTTACTCCTTTTACGAGTGTTCTGAACGGAGCTTCTGCACAACTCGTTCATGAGCCCAAGCAATCCAAGTGTTGTAACCATGCTCTAATACCAATTTGTAACACACCCACTATGACATAATAAAAAATTTCACCTTTTCTCGAGGGACAGAATCCCCGAAGTCCTACGGGGGGTTAACGCAGGCTAGCTCTTCCCTTTTTCCACCTCCATGTGATCGTCGGTTATGACCACCGGCCAAACAACTAGGCACCTTTTCACATTTCGTGACTCAGCGATATAAGCGAGTCGAGTCTTTCAACTCTGCAAACCCCGAAATGATGAAATGAAAAAAAGGCTTCGATCAACAATTATCCCCTTGGGCTATGCCTTGCCCCATATGACCACTTCTCATAAGACCGCAGTCTTATTCCCTTCGGGACTTATCAATACGAGAGCCCGACCTCTTGTCAATGGACTCCAGTATTCCCGATTTTCGATTTCCCAAAATGGCCTTTGTCACATTAGCCCTCTTGGCTATGCCCTGATCCAGGTGACCATTCCTCATAAGACCTCTGTCCTATTTATTTTGAAATTTATCAATATGAGAGCTCAACCTCTTGTCAACAGGACTCCTGAATTCCCGATTTCCAAAATCCCGATGAACTCTTCCTTTCGGGATTTTCCCCGAAATCCTGGATTGCTGCCATGTGTCCTCCCTCAGATGGACAGTCCTTGTTGTTTTTCGATTTCGTGACTTGCGACCCCCAGTGACACAAATCCTCTGTCAATTCGAATCCCCGGTATCTGAAATACTGATGGACTCTCGATCTCTGCCACATGTCCTCCACGGATGGATGGTCTAGATCATTTCGGGACTTCTCCAGGTGCGAAGTCAAAATGCTCACCTTCCTCTTTTGTTTCCCGATGTACAAATCCTCGAAATGGGTGATCTCGCAACACGTGTCCTCCCTTAATCGGACGGTCCAGATCTATTTTGGGACTTCCACCATGGAGTGTCCCGATCTCTTTTCCTCGAGACCTCTGAAATCCTGAAGTATGAAATCCCGATACCAACTCCTCTTTCGAGACTTCTTCCTCTGTTCACGAAGGCTTAACCCTCATGCATCTCCTGACAGATCCAACGACTGTCGGATTTTCTGACTAAGATCTGACGGTTCAGATCTGTCCCGCGTTGTGCACTCTTCTGCTACTCCCTGTACGTGGAAAACCAACGGTCAAGATCTCTTCCTTTCTGCCACAGAACGCATCGGGGTTTCGGGTACCGGGATTTCACGACTTGCGAAGACAAGGGTCCTTGCCCTTTGGTTTCTCGGGTGCCAAAACACCGAAATGACGACCGATAGCCACGTGTCCCTCTGATGGACGGCTACGACCTTTACCCATGATCAACCATTATGATCTTTTTAGGGTGATCAACGGTCACGATCAAGTCCCAAGTTTCTCAAACTTATTCACACTTAAACCGATTCGGGGTTTCGGTCTTCGGGATTTCGTGATTCGCGATGACCAGGGTTCTTCACCTTTGATTCCCCGAGTGCTGAAACGCCGAAATGCTTTCCGACCACCACGTGCCCTTATAAAAGGATGGTCCAGATACTACCATGGACCTTGGGAATCTACAGTCTCGATTTCTTCGCTACTCACGAAGATAAAAGAAAAGGGTTGATGCATTTAACACCCTCATTTCTTCCTCCAATCTAACAGTCATGACTGACCTTAGACCTTCCGATAGGATCTCGTCCGTCAATTGATACTTATCCACACTTTAAAACTATTTCAAGATTTTGCAAATCAGGGTTTCGGGACTTGCGAGTATGAGAGGGCTCGCACTTGGATACCCCGGGTGTCGAAATGCCGAAATATCAAGATTTTAAGAGGACCATTCTTCCTCGTGTAGGATTACTAAGACTTGCGCCTTCAAATCCTTTTTTAGTTTCTTGGTAAGCTTTCCAAGAAGGGTATCTCTGTGGAGAGATCTATTCCAGGTATTCCTGGAGACAAATAAGGGCATAGATTTCCCGAAAGCAGACTTGAAGTCCAAATTAATTCAATATGCGCATATATAAATCTATCTATAAACATAAGCCATGCGTGGTCCTTCCAATAAAAGCATGCAACCACCATTTATGATCAAAACACCACACAGACAGTCTTATACTCAAACCATTCATAAATTTCACAGACTATGAGCATACATGTCAACATATAAGTTTCAAGATACAAGATATAAACACTTATTAGAAATAACACCAAATGTGATTGCAACTCCTGAGAGGGGTGCTCATTTCCACCCAACCATAGGCTCAGCGAATCCCAACGGATTTACCACTAGCCACCCCTGAGCTGAGGCCACGATGCTGCGAGACTGTGTCTTTGTTTGCTAGTCACCAAGAACCAAGGTTACTCTCCTTCTTCTCTGCTATCACTCACTCTGTATTTTTCCAGAGTTCTTTTCCTTCTCCTCTTCCCCTCGCATCTACCCCCTTGATCGCACACTCTTTCTGCCTTTTCTCCTTTTGGCGAGGTTGCGTGTGGCACGATCTTCCTCGCGGTGGTTAGGTCTGAGGACTCTACGAATGGGCGGTTCACCCGCATCCCTCATTACTCATTAGGAGCCATTTACCTACCAACCCGGTGAGTCATTTAATTTGGGGCCAGCGAGCCGCTCTTGGTTTTCCGTGCCAGTGAAGTCCAAATATGGTATTGGTTTCGGTGGAAGTTAACGCCACCATTATAGGTATCTTCCACCACCTTTCTCCAGCCATCGTGGTCTCTTTTTCAGCACATCCCCTCTCNGAACCTCAAAGGGTCCACAATACCGAGGTGCTAACTTGGCACAAGCTCCCATTTTCAGAGAACTCTTCCTGGGTCTAACTCTGAGATATACATGGTCTCCCATTTTGAACTCTCTTGGAGTTCTCTTTTGGTCGGCATAACTTTTCTTTCGGTTCTGAGTGACCTTCAGGTTTTGTTTTATCTGAGTCACATGTTGTTCCATTTCTTTCAACATGTCGGGTCCAAAAGAAATCCTCTTTACGGGATTACTCCAGCTGACCGGAGTGTTGCACGGTCTACCATAGAGGACTTCGAAGGGACTCGTCTTTAAGGATGCTTGGTAGTCGTTGTTGTAGGAGAATTCTACCAGTGGCAGGTAGTCTTCCCACTTCTTGGGTTGATGCATTACATGCATCCTTAGGATGTATTCAAGTATTTGGTTCACTCTTTCTGTCTGTCCGTCGGTTTGAGGGTGATACGCAGTGCTAAATAGCAATTTGGTCTCTAAACCAACAATTAGTGACTTCCAAAAGTTAGAAGTAAATTTTGTGTCTCTGTCAGACACGATCTCTTTCGGCATACCATGTAGTCTGAATATCTCCTTCATGATTACCTAGGCGATATCGATTGCTTTGCAAGTTGAATTGATAGGGATGAAATGAGCAGATTTGCTCAATTTATCCACCACTACCATAATGGCATTGTTCTGTTTGGTAGATGTTGGTAATCCAATGATGAAATCCATGGAGACAGTTTCCCATTTCCATTCTGGGATTGGTAAAGGTTGCAATAACCTTGCTGGGTGTCGGTGTTCTTATTTAACCTGTTGGCACTCTATGCATTTGTCCAAGTATTCGGCTATGTCTTTCTTCATTCTAGGCCAATAGAATTGTTTCCTGGTGGCCTTGATCATCTTCTGGTATACTGGATGACCAGAATAGGGTATTTTATGTAGTTCATCCAGTATGAACCTCTCCAAGTCGTCACAATCTGGAATATAAAATCTTCTTCTGTAAGTGAGCGGGCCTCCTTCGGTCATCTGGTAGCCTTCATATTTTACTCCGGCGGGTTCTTGTTGTAGGTACATGGTCACGGTCTGGACGAAGGGCTCTGTTTCTTGTGCATTTCTGATTCTTTCCTTGACATCTGTCTCGCAGGTGCTCACCGCTGCCAGGTGAATTGTTTTCATACTTCTGCTAAGGGCATCGACCACCCTATTTTCCTTTCCTTTAATGTGTTTGATTTCGAAATCAAACTCGCTAAGGAGGGCCATCCACCTAGCTTGTCTAGAATTGAGCTTTGGTTGATCAAACAGGTATCACAATCCACAGTGATCTGTCATAAGTACAAATTTTCTTCCCAGGAGGTAATTCCTCCACATTTTCAAGGCATGCACTATGGCAGCCATCTCTAGATCATGGGTCACATAGTTGACTTCATGCTCATTCAATTTTCGGGATTCATAGCAGATCACACTTCCTCCCTACATAAGGACTCCTCCAAGCCCTTCCTTACAGGCATCTATGCACACGAGGAAGTCATCTTCTGGATCGGTGATCTTCAGCATGGATGCATGGGTCAGTAGATGTTTCAGGGTTTGAAATCTTTCTTCACATTTCTGTGTCCATAGGAATTTTGTCCCCTTCTTCTGGAGGGCAGTGATTGGACAACAAATCTTGGAGAATCCTTTTATAAATATCCTATAGTATCCTGCTAATCCCATAAAGGATTTGATGTCCGAAACATCCTTTGGGGTAGGCCATTCCATGATAGACCTAATTTTGTCAGGGTCTACCGCTACTCCTTCTTCGAAGAGAACATGGCCTAAGTAATGTATTTGCTTCTAGAAGAATTCACATTTGTTGAATTTGGCATAGAGCTGATGTTCTCTTAGCACTTGCAGCACAAGTCTAAGATGTTCTTCATGCTCTTTTCTGTTCTTGGAGTAAATTAATATATCGTTAATAAAAATAAGCACAAATTTGTCTAGGAATTTGCTAAGTACATTGTTCATCAAGCACATAAAAGTGGCAGGGGCATTGGTCAACCCAAATGGCACTACCACGAACTCATAGTGACCATACCTCGTCCGAAAGGCAGTTTTATGGATTTCTTCACCCTTGATTCAGACTTGATGGTATCCTGACCTCAAATCAATCTTTGGGAAAATAGACACACCCCCCAATTGATCGAACAAGTCATCGATCCTGGGCAAGGGGTACTTGTTCTTTATAGTTACCTTATTGAGTTGCCTATAATCTATACACAGTCTAAGGGTACCATCCTTCTTTTTCACGAATAGGACTAGTGCTCCCCATGGAGACACACTGGGTCGAATATAGCCTTTATCCATCATTTCTTTTAATTGCAACTTGAGTTCAACTAACTCGGGTGTGCTCATCCGGTAGGTTGTCCTAGACACCGGCACCACTCTCGGTGCAAGTTCTACTGAGAAGTCTATGCCCCTTCTTGGAGGTAGACCCAGTACCTCTTCCGAAAATACATCTCTGTATTCTCTCAGGATAGGGTGATCGTCAGGGCTTGGTTTGTCACCTTCGATCGTTTTCAACACTTGTATTACATATAGGGAACATCCCTTTCGAAAATACTTTCTTATTTGCAGAGCTGATATTTGTCTTACTGAGATAGGTTTTTGGATCCCTTGAAGGGTTATCTTTTTCCCTTCTTTACTTACACATTCTAAGGTTTTATGGTAACAGTCCAATCTGGCTTTATGGGCTGCTAGCTAGTCCATACCAATCAACATATCATACGATCCCAGGGGTAATAAGTTAAGGGTTGTTTGGGTGGGGAATTTCCCCAACATCAATTGGCAGGCTGGTATAACCTCTGCTACCCTTCTTTTGGTGCCAGTGGCTAACTGTACCAACCATGGCTTGGTATGTTTTTGTAGCTGTAGTTTACACTTATCAACAACTTTAGGGGCTATATAACTCAAATTTGAACCAGGGTCAATCAAAACAGACACTAGATGGTTGAAAATCATACCTTCTATTTCCACCACTGAAGCTTGGTGGTCAGCTTGGTTATTATCCAAGGCTTCATAAATTTGCGGCACACTCCTGGACACATCATTGACGGTAGTAGCTTCCTGGATGTTATAAATCCTCCGACTATTCTGTTGTCGGTGTGGACAGCCTCTCAATAGATGTTCTTCCCCACAACCCCAGCATTTCAAAGGTTCTCTCTTTGGATTATCAGTCTTCACTGATATGGGTCCAGAAGTTTTATTTCCGCTCAAGGAGGGAAAATTATGCTGGTGCATACTCCGGGTTGGGAAGCTCATTCTTGGGTTCTTCTTATAGTTCTTAAATCCTAGGGATTTAATCCCCTTTTTCTGAAATCTTGAACTATTCTTTTGTTTCCATCCTTCGCGAGGTTCTGCTCGATGCCCAAACTGTTCATGACAATAGGTTG
>SNQJ01S0007630.1:285721-298090 GCA_010110895.2 Picea sitchensis
CATATTTATATATTGGCCATATACATCTTTTGAGATTTTTTTTTTGTCTACTTTGGTCGAAACAAATAACAATTCATTTTTTTTATACAGTATGTTCTACCGCTATATCTCCCAAACAACTTTGAAAACAACATCAAACAAGCTATATATGATCTTGGTAAATACATGAGGTAAGTAGCTGTGATTTATAATATGCAAAATTTTCTTTCAATTTGTTGTTGTACTTAATGACATGGTTTTTACTTGTAATGTAATATATTATATTATTATTTTCTTTTTGTTTGTTAGTTTGCCCGTGACATGTGGGACTAACCTGTGGCTAAAAACCATGACTTAGGGGCATCTAAACCATCAAAATCACCCGGGGATCGCACCCGGCCTGAGCCACACCAACCCTTAACATGGCTGGATTTTTTGTCCCCACAAGTTTCGAACCAATGACTTTCACATCGCAGAGTGCCTTTACAGCACACTCCATCACCGACTGTCCTACACCTATGGGACTGTGTAATATATTATATTATATTATAATGTTGAAATATGTTATTTTCTTGTGTCATGATCTATAGATGGTTATCATTGAAATAAATCCATGAAGATGATATAAAGTATTGGAAGAGAGAAATTCCTCGGCTAATGTGTGAAATGCAAAAGTATCTACCTCCAACATTTTTCAATGCATAAGAACACTACCTCATACACCAAGTTGAGAAGATTGAAATGTGTGGACCTGTACACACAAGGTCAATGTGGATGGTGGACATACACTTGAAATCATTGAAGGCTTTGGTTAGACAAAGAGCATGTCATGAGGGTTATATGGTGGAGGGATATATGGTATATCAATCCATGGTGTATATTAGTCAATATATTTCTAAATTAGCAGTGCCATATATGCATGCAGTGGATCACATTTGGGATGTGAACTCCATAAAAAAATTTGAAGTTCAGGATCACATGTTGGGGAAAGGTAGAATGAAAAAACTAAGGTAATGTATTAATAATTGTGGAGATTTATATTAATACATATAATTTTTTATTTTTTTTTATACGATCATACTCATTAATATATTAATATCTATTATTTCATCAATTATTAATATTTACCATGGTTATAACTAATATTTAATATTAGTGAATTATGATTTTTTGATTCAATTTCTCAAGATTGGGATGCACTGCATTTACACATTGTAAACAATCTTGACTGGATGAATGTATGGATTGAAAGATGTAAACAACATCATGACAATAGGTTATCATGGCAACAATTGTCTGGATTGGTTAGAGAAGATCATCATAACAATGATGCCAATGTTACGTAGAGGGAAATTGATTTAGCATATGGTTTGAAAGATAGGCATGCAAGAAAATTCACCCATTTTATTCAGTTATTTTATATTATATTAATGTGACTATAGGTGTGTCTTTTTTGCAAATACTTTCCAAGTTATATAAATATGTTTATTAATTGACAATTCATATTTTACATGCCTGGCATATTACAGTTGAAACACCACAAGGCTATGTGGTGCAATGACCGTAAATTTCACGTCAAACAATTGGATGAAACCAGGAAAAATTATGATAGTGGGATACCTACAGTATTCGAGGTCACTAACGTTTCCTCTAGGAGTGACAAACATCCCCGAGAATCTGAAAATAGATAATGTGGGTATTTGAATGATATACTTGAGTGTGACTTTAATTCCTTCAAATTAGTTCTATTCGATGTCAAATGGTATAGGTTACGAATGCATGAACGTGATGATGAAAGAACTGTTATTCAACATACTGACGGATTTTCGATGATTAAAACAATGGTGTTTGAAAGAGGACATGATCACTATGTTTTTCCAAGCCAATGTGAACAAGTCTTTTACTCAAAGGTTTCAGGTGATATGTATTGGTCATTTGCTGTTAGATGTGATCCAAGAGGAAGGAAAGTTAAGTATACTCATGTACAAGAATAAGATGATATTGAAGAAGAAGATGATGTGCCAGATCATACAGAGTCGGAAGATCATGGGTCGACAGACGAAGAAGATGAAGAATATGAACGAGGCATAGGAGACATTAATGCAATTATTGATGATGATGTCGATGAACATATGCTTGAAAATCACATTGATGATGATGATGATGATGATGATGATATCGTCAATCCTTTCAACATTGTTTCTGGACCGAATGATGATACATATGTCGAGTTCAATGAAGAAGAAGATTCAGAAGAAGGATGATACCGATGTTGAGTTGGATCAGGTACGTAACTATATATTTTAATTTGTATGAATTATTATCTTAAAATTATTTACTTATGTTGTTGGTTAATTACATGTTTCTAAGTTTTATGTGACTTTTTTTTATGTCCTGTATTCTTACATGTTGTTTAATTATTATGTAAAACCTGAAAATAGTTGCCATACTAGAGTACGTGGTAAACTAAAAATATCATTTACAAACACATAATTTCATTTACCTTCATTAATTTTTGTTTTGGTAGTTTCTATGCATGAATCTTACTATGTTGCTTTCAATTATTTTCTATTTTATAGATTGGGTATTGGGGAATTGAGAGTGATGTTAGGGGGAGGGGAGGGGCCATATGATTTTCCACCTTCACGTGGTTGGAATTGATCAATAGAGGATAAATTTTTCTTGAAACCAAGAGAATCTCTTTCATTTTTATACCATCATGATCGTAGATGTCATCATTGTTGTCATAGCATTGCATAAACACAATTTTAATGAACATGTTTGTCATTTCTATAACATCTTCGTTGAAACTGTTTGAAAACATGGGACTTTGGCCCATGAGTTTTGTGGCAAGAAGAAGGTGTTAGATGAGATTTTGTATTTAAATAATGATTACATACTAAAATATATCTAAAATATTGTACCAAAAAAGTACTTAGATAAGAGCAAAAAATAAACACAACAAATAATTGATGATCAAGTGCTTCTGCAATTTATCAAGTTCATGTTTATCTACATTATTGCATGTCATTGCAGTACTATAATATGCAGGAACGTTTGTTTCCAAACTCAAATATGAATCACACACCCACTCTATATATCCGATCTTGGCCTCATTTCGTTTGAACTTTCTCAAATTAATGTCGTGTATGGAACTCCCAACAATATACCCATCATCATGGTCGTTCTCTTTATTTTCATCGCCTATGTTGTACAAAACCATAATCATGTCAATTAGGCTTATGCGTTTGGTGGCAAGAAGAAGTTGTTAGCGGGAATTTCATATTTAAATAATGATTTCATACTAATAGTATTTAATATATGGATCAAAGAAGTACTTAGATGAGAGAAAAAAACAAAGACAAGAAATAACTGATGAATCTTGTGCAATTTATATGAACTAGTACTTGTTTATCGGCGTTACTACATGTTGTTGTAGTACTAGATCAGGGAACATGTGTCTCAAATGAATTTTAAAAGGAACAACGAAAACACATTGTAATAGGACTAGACATGGGCAACATTGACCTATGAATGGGGCCAACGTTGAAATTTTTTCAAACTATTTCTGTATGCACTGAAATTTGACATGGATAAACTATTTGCATGCCTTAACGATATGGGAGGGTTTTTGGACTCAAATATGACTCACACACCCACTCGTTTCCATCATCAATTCATCATGTAAACCATAAACCCAATTTTTCTTTCAAAATACACAAATTGGTTGACACAAGTTTTAATTTTGCATCAGCCTTTCTTCATTTTTCTTTCAGGTTCTGTTGGCAGACCCACATGATTTCGATATTTGAACAAAAAATTGCATTTTCTATAGTTGCCTTCACCTCAATCTTGTAAACATTATAATTTTAAGATGATTACTGGATTAGAAAGTATGTTCATTAATTCTTTATTATTGTGTTTTTAGTTTTGTTTTATGTTTGATTCATGACTGAAAGCATGAATCAAACATGAAAACCTAGATTGGTATTATATTTTCTATATAAATCATTCTTTTTAAGGGTCATCATGCTTATATCCAATCTAAATCCAATATTTGAATGACCTACTTTCGGATGTTTTTATTATATGGTTTGATAATTTGCATTCGAATTATGATGATTTTTGTTTTGATATATTTTAAACCCCTTGTCAATTCAATGGTCGTGTTAGTAGTCATGGAAATCAATGTGCAACTATTGTACTCTGTCCTTACCTCACCCTGCTGGCAAAGTGCATTAATGAACCATTCATTACGTGCATAGGGTTTCAGTACTCTGTATATATGGCTTTCATTACATGGAATGGTAAAATGTCTATAATCAAAACCTCAGTGTTTGCTCCCATTACCTTTGATATGATAATGCACAGGCCCTGTTATGGTATTTTCCCATTTACCCATTCGGATCTTTTCCTATCGTTCCTACCATTCAAACATAAAATTGTTTTGAGTTATCCCTGTTATACTCTGCTCGCATTTGTTATGGCTCCTATTGTTCGCTTAGAGTTGAATGGTTGTCAGGAATTGCTCTCTCGTGATGATGCAATCAAAGATTTAAAAATCCAAGGCTAAGATGCTTTCCTTAAAATATTTGAACGCTATAACCTTCAGGTGGCGAAGGCTTTCGCACAAACCTTTGATGGGTGCAGAGCGAAAAATGGGGATACCCAGTTAGAGGTAACCAAGGAGTTTGTCAGTGAATCCATAGGGCTTCCATCCACCAGTGAGAAATGGTTCAAAAACTCAAGAATTGAAGAAGTACCGTGGAGCCTCTTCATGATGTCCAGGAAAATCAAATGTTGTGAAAAAGGTATCCCCATCTCTTTGGTTAAACCTAGGTGGCATAGCCTGTTGTTGATTCTCAAACAATTTATGACTTGTGAGGGTCGGTATGGTTTAGTCTACCTCTATCATATATAATTACTCATGCATTTCATTGGTTTTCAATTAAACGTGCCTTTTTATCTGTTGAGAAGCTTGTATAAAATGTCCAAAAGATATAAGAGACAGAGTGTTGACTCTAGTCGGTTCCATCATGGCTTGATTAAGATTTTGTTGATTCATCACTTGGAAATCGTGGACGACTGGTGGGATGGGTTTTTGATAAGAAATGGTTTTTCTACGGTCGTTCCTATAGAAAACCCTAATTTGGGTGAGCCACTAATTAAAAAACAGCTTGATATTCCAAGAAATGGACCAAACTCTCTTAACAGAAACCCTTTAGGCAATGCAGTTCCAAGTCAATCTTCATCTGAGAAAAATATTGTTGAATTGGAGGTAAGTAAACCTCTTATGACTAAGATTGACGCTAGCCCGAATGTCATTAAAAATCCAAAGGTCGAGAAACTCTGCCAACAAACAAAACAAAAACACACAGCCTTAGCGTTCTAGAACAAAAGGGCAGGCCGTCTTATTTCAATAAAATTGAGGATTCGAACCAATGCTCATTTGATATCAATTGGTCCGATCAAGGTCAATGAGGTCTCAGACTCCGAAATAGAAGATTTTCTGGCTTTGGAAGACCCGGATTGTCAAGGATTTGTTTCTATTGAACCCTACGACTTTGTGACGAATTTGCCACTGTGCCTCAAAGGTGAGGAGGGGTTCTCTGGTATTGGATTGGTCAATGGAAAATAACAGGTAATGTTGATACAACCATGTTTGACTGTACACTTCATCGACATGTCGTTCCTCCTGTACAGTGTGATTTATGTTTCCATTGGATCGAACGGTATTACACTGACATGCCCATTCTTCAGGCTCAGATTAAAACACTTACAGCTCAAAGTGAATCACTAAGACAAGAAAATCTCGACCTCAGAGTAAACGCAGAGACGAAAGCTAAATGCCTTAAGAGGTTAGGTAACATAGTGATAAAAAACACAACAGTTGTCAAAGCGATAATTAATTTTGAACTACCCGACCCATCTTTAGTCAATTCTTGAAATGGTAAAATAATTTTCCTCTAATTATATTCATGTTATCTATTTTGAATTGAATCGGTTTGGAATTTGATTTTGTTTGCTAAGATAAGACCGGCTACAGAATCTTTTGATTCTGTAGCCAGGTCTCTTTTAAATAAAAGAGATTTAGAGATTAGTTATGGGCGATCTTCTAACTTGTTTTGTTTTGTTTTTCAGGAAATAGTAGATCATGTTGTTGATTATCTGGGGAGAAGCATGTTCGATTATGCATCTAGGTGAATTAGTAGTTTCTTTTCTTTGTGTTTTGCAAAAAAAAATTATAATTTTTTAATAGAATCAACTCTGTTATGAGTGGTTGTTAGCCCTCTATTTTTATAATATTTTTGATTTCATGAAATCCTATTCTATCCTATGAGATAGAAAAATGTGATTTCAAATCACTTTAAATACTGATCATTTTGTAAGTAAGATCATCTTCGCTTGGAACAGAGTATGGACAAATGATTTTTAGAACTTAATGGAACAACTTATAGCATTTCGTCTTTAGACCAATGTGAATGTTGTTTCATTTATGTTTTTTCTCTCTTATTTTGGAATAATAATGTGTTGTATACTTTAGTCTCCATGACATGTGATATTCCATTTTATTTGATATTTTAAATGTTGTCTTTAATTCGTTGCTTCATAAATTATCACCGTGATCATCATATCAATTGTTATATCATGATTTTTGTCTGATGTTTAATTGATTGATAAAATGAACATTTTACATTAAGATTTACATTACTGTAATCGTTCATAATTATAAGATCATTGTGTATACTTGTCTATTATTTTGTTCTCATATTCTGGCTGCCAATAAACATCTGGAGTTTGTTTTGGAGGCATTAGTATAAGCCTGTCATAGATTTTTCTTACAAGCGGGACATAGACATCATATAAAACTAATCTCAGGTTAGTTTTATTTCCTTTTACTTTTTGTTATTTTACCTATTAGTGAAACATGAAAATTTTAGATTGGCTTTGACCATCGCTCCATCCTTGTTTCATAACTTATTTAATTCAAGTTCTCAGATTTTTTATTAGAAAACAAAATATAAAAAAATGTGATTTCTTTATCTACTTCTGAAAACAATTACCTCTACATTGATTTTGCAAAGCTTTCATTAAAACTTGCAACCTGTAAATTCTGTTTATAAGTGATATGTTCATATTTTCCTTTCTGTTTAATATATTTGTAAATAATTAAGTCAAAGTTTATATATTATTATAGTTTTAGTATTAGATAGTTTATTTATTTTCTTTGTTTTAGGACCTTAGTTGGCTAACGGAGCCATTAAACCCGTCAAAAAAGGTTACACCAAATGGCTTGGGTTATTTAGACAACCCCAGATCGGATCTATTCTTCCAGTTGACGGCATGTCAAATTTTCCCGTCAAGAGGTTCTACATTGTATATACAATGTATGTCATATTTGTGATGAAAAATCTCTCTTTTCATTCATTGTTTAATCAACACCATAAAAATATGCATGTCGAGATGGTGTTGTATCAATGTCGCTAAGTATTGCATGCGTTGTTGGCATCATTATGGTGTCATGGTAGTGTCATATTTAAATATCATTATGGTATCATGGTAGTGTTATATTTAAATATGAATTAATTTACAATATGGGAGGGTTTCCAAACTCAAATATGACTCACACACCCACTCTATATATCTGATCCCAGCCTCGTTTCGTTCGAAATTTCTTGGATTAATGTCGCGGTGCATGGTACTCCCAATAATATACCCATCGTCATGTTTGTGCTCTTTATTTTCACCGCCTATGTTGTACAAAACCAACATCATGCCAATTCGGCCCATGCGTTTGGTGGCAAGAAGAAGGCACTAGAGGGAATTTCATATTTAAATAATGATTTTGTACTAATAGTCTTTAATTTATGGAGCAAAGAAGTACTTAGATGAGAGAAGAAAACAAAGACAATAAATAACTGATGAAACTTGTGAAATTTATATCAACTAGTACTTTTTTATCGACATTATTACATGTCCTTGCAGTACTAGATGCCAGAATGTGTGTGTCAAACAAATTTTAAAAGGAACAATGAAAAGACTTTTTACTAGGACTAGACATGGGCAACAGTGACCAGTGAATGGGGCCAATGTTGAAATGTTTTCAAATTCTTTCTGTATGCACTGAAATTTGACATGGATAGACTATTCACATGCCTTAATGATATGGGAGGGTTTTTGGACTCAAATTTGACTCACACACCCACTCGTTTCCATCATCAATTCATTATGTAAACCATAAACCCTATTTTCTTTCAAAGTACACAAAGTGGTTGACACAAGTTTTAAGTTTGCATCGGTCTTTCTTCATTTTTCTTTCAGGTTCTTAGACATTGTATACATAATGTATGTGTGTCATAGTTTTGATGAAAAATCCCTCTTTTCGTTCATTTTTTAATTAACACCATAAAAATATGCATGTCGATATATTGTTGTATCAATGTCGCTAAGTATTGCATGCGTCGATGACATCATTATGGTGTCATGGTAGTGTCAGATTTAAATATGTATGCATCGACGATATGGGAGGGTTTAGAAACTCAAAGATGACTCACACACCCACTCTATATATTCTATCCTAGCCTCGTTTCATTCGAAATTTCTCAAATTAATGTCATGGTGCATGGAACTCCCAACAATATACCCATCGGCATGGTTTTGCTCTTTATTTTCATCTCATATGTTGTACAAAACCAAGATCATGACAATTAGGCCCATGCGTTTGGTAGAAAGAAGAAGGCAGTAGAGTGCATTTTGTATTTAAATAATGATTCCGTACTAATAGTCTTTAATTTATGGAGCAAAGAAGTACTTAGATGAGAGCAAAAAAAAAAGATAAGAAATAAATGATGAAGCTTGTGCAATTTATATCAACTAGTACTTGTTTATCGACATTATTACATTTCCATGCAGTACTAGATGCAGGAACGTGTGTGTCGAACAAATTTTAAAAGGAACAACGAAAAGACATTGTACTAGGACTAGACATGGGAAACAATGACCTATGAATAGAGCCAACGTTGAATTTTTTTCAAACTGTTTCTGTATGCATTGAAATTTGACATGGATAGACTATTTGAATGCCTTAATGATATGGGAGGGTTTCTGGACTCAAATTCGACTCACACACCCACTTGTTTCCATCATCAATTCATCATGTAAACCATAAAACCTATTTTTCTCTCAAAGTACATAAATTGGTTAACACAAGTTTTAAGTTTGCATCAACCTTTCTTCATTTTTATTTCAGGTTCTTATACATTGTATATACAATGTATGTGCTTCATAGTTTTGATGAAAAATACCTCGTTTTGTTCATTGTTAAATCAACACCATAAAAATATATGCATGTTGAGATGGTGTTGTATCAATGTCGCTAAGTATTGCATGCGTCGATGGAATCATTATGGTGTCATGGTAGTGTCAGATTTAAATATCATTATGGTTTCATGGTAGTGTCAGATTTAAATATGCATTCATTGATAATATGGGAGGGTTTCCAAAATCAAATATGACTCACACACCCACTCTATATATCTGATTTTGGCCTCATTTCTTTTGGACTTTCTCGGATTAATGTTGCGGTGCATGGAACTCTCAACAATATACCCATCATCATGGTCGTTCTCTTTATTTTCATCGCCTATGTTGTATAAAACCAACATCACTCCAATTAGGCCCATGCGTTTGGTGGCAAGAAGAAGGCGCTAGAGGGAATTTCATATTCAAATAATTATTTTGTACTAATAGTCTTTAATTTATGGAGAAAAGAAGTACTTAGATGAGAGCACAAAACAAAGACAAGAAATAACTGATGAATCTTGTGCAATTTATATAAACTAGTACTTGTTTATCGATGTTATTACACGTCCTTACAGTGCTATATGGGGGAACATGTGTTTCGAATGAATTTTAAAAGGAACAATGAAAAAACATTGTACTAGGACTAGACATGGGAAACACTGACCTGTGAATGGGGCCAACGTTGAAATGTTTTCAAAATGTTTCTGTATGCACTAAAATTTGACATGTATAGACTATTCACATGCCTTAAAGATATGGGAGGGTTTCTGGACTCAAATTTGACTCACTATTACACATGAAATTTGCACACCTAGGTACCTCACCCTAAGTGTCGTAAGTGTCATTTAAGTGTATCATACACCTTGACACCATGGAATAGCCTATGTCACAATCCCTAGTCAATGTGGAGGATGGATGTATTACATGAAGGCCAAAATACCAAGTGCACATGAATTATTATTAATATTCATGAAAAAGAAATTAATTAATTGTGAGAATCAAGTGCACATGAATTATTATTAATATTCATGAAAAAGAAAGTAATTAAGTGTGAGAATCCACCTCACATTTGGTTTCCTATATTTTAGGGAAGGCAGAGGATCTCATGGATGGTTGAAATATTTCCTCCTTAAAATCCTTGAGAGATATTTCCTCCCTAAAATCCTTAAGAAATATTTTCTCCCTAAATATCTTGAGATCCCCTTTTTAGTGGATCTGATGAGAGATGATCTCCATGGTGGTTAAGCCTCCAAATCCTATATAATGAGGGATTTCCATGGAGGAGGGGGGCATGGATAAGTTTAGAGATACCAAACTTATGATCTCATAAGGAAGGAAGAAAATTGGACGTATCAAACTTATGGTCTTGGAATATTCGTGCAAGGGTTGGACGAGGAGGACTTGTAGAGGCTGTTGTGACTTCATATATGGTTTGTAAGTATCTCTTTTGAGTTCTCATTAATACATGTGCTTGGTCTATTTCCTTCATGTTGGTTTAAATTTGCATGTACTTGTCTCTTTGTATGAATCTAGTTTTAAACTAATCATGGTAGAATAGGAATATGCTTTGTCTTCGTGGTTTATTGGATTGCAAGATTTGTTGAAAGGCTTGGGGATCAAGGCTCAACTTGGACTGAGCAAGGACAAACATCGTAAAAAGGTACTAATACTCTCTTTCTCTTCTCTATTGAATAGTTTAGCTATGTTTAAAGGAATGTCAGTAATCAAAGTTAGCACTTTTTTGTCTTGGTCATAGGGGTTTAAGATCCAAGAGGGAATTCACCTGTCCACAGGGGAATTTTTCTACAAAATAAATTGGCGACTCCTCTGGGTATCTGCATAGATTTGTATTTCCTTGGTTTGACCCTGCCCTTTTACCACCTTTTATATCAGTTTTACTATTTGTTTATGATATGTTACCTTTCTCCTATCTTCACTAGCAATTGCACCAATTTCTGTGCATTCTGGGTGAGTTTTCCTGCATTTTTTTATCTCTGTTTTCGAGTTTCTGGGAAGATCAATGCCCCTATATAGGCCACATCAGAGTGTTAGTTCTCCCCTATAGTGATTTAAAAAGTGCTTCAACGCTCTGTTCCCTTGAGACAGGGAGCATTGATCTCCTTCTTGGAGGAATTTCGCCTTTTTCTGCTCATATTTTTGCAACATATTTTGCAGAGGTCCTTTCCAGGGTTTGCACTTTGGTTTGTGAAGTTGTTCGGGTTGATATTTGATGATTATCACTTACTATTTTATTTATTTGGGATTGAAATATGATTGTTTTGTCGAGACAATTTGAGTGATTTCTCTTTCTCCCTGTATTTTTTTGGATTCTTCTCCGCATTTTATTGTACTCCTTGAATGCTTGTTGGTTGTCAAATCCTTGATTGAGTTCTTGTTAGAACAAGTTTATACTTGTTTTCTTTCATACCTCACTTCTTTGAGTGCATTCTTTGTTTGTAGCCTTTTTGCTTCGTGTCTTTTGCATCTACATCTGACTAATCTTTTAATTGAAAGTAGTGGAGCATTAAAGGATTTGGATTTAATTTCTTTAGACATTAGAATCAAGCAAAGAAGATAGATGCATTCTTTATTTTGGGTAGTGAAACTAGCTTGCATTTGAAGTAGCGCAATTGCATGGTTTTTGGCATTTTTTGGTCTTGAATTGAAGGGGGCAAAGAATCATGTATTGGTGTACAGTCTCTTTGACTCATTTCTTGAAGATCTTGATATTGATGAGTTTAATCGAATTTTTGGGACATTGTGCATCTGGGAATGATAAATGTTTTCTCCTTCTCATAATATAGCTTTCATTGAAGTGAAATATTTTCATTCTCATTTCTTTGCATTTTTTAGAGTTGGTCAAAACATCATTTAGTCCACACCATTTTCCTCTTAAATAAACAACAACCACTAAAATCAACGCTAAACTAAAATTTATCAGAAATTTTTACATTTTCTGGTAGCAAACCTACATTAGCTTAAGGTGTAGGGATTTGGAATAGGTTGAAAGGATAACTTTTCAAAGTTGTCAAACTAACTTAGCATCTTGTGATAGGGAGAGAAAATCCAATTTTCGTATAAGCATAG
>SNQJ01S0007631.1:0-18197 GCA_010110895.2 Picea sitchensis
GAGAGAGAGAGAGAGAGAGAGAGAGAAAATTGAAAATAGATGAAAAATGAGCATTTAAAAAAATAATGTGGAAACATTGTGGATCGAAAAATTTAAAATATCAAAAATAAGCTAAAAACAGAGACGGGGTGCTACCGGTAGCACCATTTTTTAAAATGAGGTAAAAAATTGGACCCCCAAAAAAACGAGAACTCTGGAGAGTTCTCGTTAAGTTGGTAACTATATTTTATATCCAGATAATAATAGGAAGCCCAAACTCCACATAAAATTTCAACAAAAACAAGATATTCAATTAACTGTGATTTGAATCCAACAGACAATGCCAAATAACCAGAAAGTATCATCATAAAATCAACTCATTCTTCCATTTAAAATTATTTGCAAAATATTAAGTCCACTTCTAGCCATATTGTTGTCAAATGTACCTCACAAACCAATCCAAGCTCATTTGCCAGTGTGCAAGTAAAATCCAGACCACGCCTTCGGAGACTGCTAATCGGGATCTGTACATAAATAAAGTATGTGAACCTCATAGACCAAGGATTCAATCTAAACCAAGTCACATCACTGCTTCTAAAACATGTATCTATCTCATTGAGAATTTATTCTACTGGAGAAATAGAGAATTTCTCTCCCATTTTAATAATATTAACTATAAAAAATTGCAGTTGTCATATGAAGAATACAACCGTCTTTCTTTTCAACACATAAACCTTTTCAACAGTTCACAAATATCTCTACTGCATTTGACCCGTGGCAGTCCTCAAATTAGTGATTGAAAGTACACAAATCAATTTACGTTGATAAAGCTTGCTATATGATTGGAACATGGATTGCAGAAGGAAGAATTTGTTACAACATTGAATGGTAATAAGAAAGCTCAAGAAGCTGACAAAGTGAGCTTCCAACACAATTAATGCAGAAGATGATATGTTAAAGAGCATCTACCTCATTTTGCTGGGTTTTTTTTTTTTTTTTTCAAAAGGAAATTTCTGCATCTCATTTCACAAATTAAAGCATCTCTTTAGAAGTTGTATTAGCCTGTGAAGTCATTTGTACATTAATGCTTCAGATTAGATATTGGGACCTACCATGCCTAAATACTATCACTTCAATTTTTTTCTCGAGTTACCACACAACACCAGATCCAGTAACAATTATTCTCAGCAATTTCAGGAGCAAAATTATAGTAAATTCCTAATCATTTAGTCTAAAAAAATAGACTAGGAACAATAGAATAGAAAGAGATGATTAGGGAAAATTTTAGTGGCTAAATTTCACCATTTGACCAAGTCTCCATTTTTTTAATTACTGGTTCACCAATTTCCATTTTTTTTCCAAAATCAATTCACCCAAATTATATAGGATAAAATTATTTTACTCGAAAAATCACTAAAATTTTCTATAAACCTTATACAACCCTAAGAAATTTGAATATTTTTACAAAAATATCGCCAAACATTTTATAGTTGGAATTTTACAAATTAGTAAGATTCACCAAGGTTTACTATTTCTACACTTTCAAAAGTATCGATCTTTAAATTTTCCATGGAGATGATCAAGAAATTCAAATAATCGGTGGAACAGACTTAACAAGGCCACAAATCATTTCTAAAAGCCAGTTTGAATCTCTAAATTGGTCTAAGATAATGAGATATTTATGTGAATTCAATAAAACTGACATACATTTAAAGCAACATCTAACCTCCACAGGAGCATTACCCTTCCAAGATTAAAGGCAACCGGGCAATAATGATCAAGCATTGCCTAAAGACAGTGATTTCCAAGAAAGCGTATTTCCAAATAGATGATCCCAATAATCCAAGACACAATACAATTATCATTCCTCAACCCAACCATCATAACACTAAAGGGAAAAATTGTATGGTGAGACTACCAGTCTTACAAATACCACTTTATCATTAATCGTGAGTGCTTGTCCTTAGGAGCTTCATTTACAGAAGCCTATGTCTCACAGCTAATTTAGTAACTGCACTTAGAGATATTGTTCATTGTGATTGATCTAGACACACATAATGTTTGTAATAAATGTCAGATTTGTATGCAGGAGTATTATGCCTCATATATGAAGGTAGGGCAACTGCATCGTGATGCACATGTGATCTGTCAAAATGGAACTAGGCTGAGTTGCACTTGTCATCTCATTCCATACTAGGCATACAAATTGTTGTTATGGAGCAAACCCTGTCAATTGCGGAAGCAGAGAGTGATCCCTGAAGTAAACAAGCTATATAAAAGGGCAATTAAATACCAAGCAGATTAACTTCATTTACCCATTATACATCAACATCAAAACACAATATACATCAGGAGATACAGGGACAGAGTTACGTAACTGGATAAAACTCTCAGATAAGATATGCTAATATAATTTTATTAATGTCCAACAAATGACCAATAAAGTAGGTCAATGGGACTATAACATACATCCACTATCATAAATTACAATGTGAGAGTGCAAAAGAAACTCCCAGAATGATGTTAAAATCAGAAAATCTAAGCTCCTAAACATCATATAAACATCTAGCTAATAACTAATAAGGCTAACAAAGCTTAAGAAGTATGAGTACCCAAAAAGGTGCAAAATGTTATAGTAAAAGAAGGCAACACTCAATGTTGAATCAGAGACTGATCTACAGGAGATGACATCAAGAAGTGTCTGACATGGCTGACAAGGACAGGTGTAGAGACCACGACTTTCTCCATCAGAGTCAACCCCCACGTTATCTAAATCTACACACATTCTCAACATACTCTTAATGATACCATGTTTCCATTACCAATACAGTAAAATGATCCTGCAGCCAACCCCCATAGAGGTTGTTATCTTGAGAACTAAAGGCTAGGATATTGAGAACTAAAGAAACACCAAACATATCCAGATAACTACCTCCCTTATATTGAAGGAGAAAATACCAAGCTCCAGTGACAATGTTAACGTTAATATATTATGTGTTAAATGGTTATGTTTGTAATAAAATGATAGTAATATAACATGACATTAAAGATTATGTTAACAATCAATGCCAAGGTTAGTTAGGTGGTTAGACAATAGACCATTGCAACAACCTTAATGTATTATAACCGATGTAATGTATGATAAGATAGGTAAAAGAGTGCAACACATATAGGTGTGCACATGTAGCCTACCTCGGGCTACCCCTGTGATGTATAGCTGCAACATGCAACATTATTAGTAATATATGACATGTATTATTCTCTCCACTATATATTGTATTTATTTTTATGTGAACATGCAGTTTTTATACCTTTTACTCATCATTGCAGTATAAAGTTTTAGCATTAAAGATGAGTGTTTCTCAAGTCCCGTAGTTTAATACTATTTTTCCCCTATAATGAAGTACAAATGACATGAATAATACATGAGATGCATTCTTTATTTCAGACCTAAATAAGATGGATAAGAAAATTATATTAATGTTCACGATTGACCAAAAAAAGAGGTCAGTGGGACTCGAAAGAACAATCCAGTAGTGACAAACTATGGGAGTGCCTAAGAAGTGTTCTCTATTTTTGGATGTGATTCTTTGATCAAGGTGGAGTGATAATGTATGCTATCTCAAGCAAAGGTGGCAAAGAACCTAACAACAGATGAGATTTTTTTATCAAGAATCCGAGCTAGGAAACAGGGTATCTAGTGAATATGTGGTAGAGCATTTCGATGCAAAGCACATGGAAGATACAATTAAAAGATGTTGTGCAAAAACAATGTTAATTATGCATGCGCTACACAATTGACTTCTATTATGCGGTGCAATTTTCTAGCAGGAGAAAAGGCTTGCTACAATTAGGGTTGAAGCAGTTTTGACAAAGGACATCTTCAAAGGCACCCTATGAAATCATACTTGATAATTGAAGAAACAATTTCTTGATTCTGCTCTTACTATTGTAAAGCATGTCAAGTTTGAAATCCATGTCAGATTAAGAGGTAATAAACATTGTGAGAAATGGTGAGATCAGGCCTATGAGAATTCCAAATTTTTGTAGTGGACCCAAAATCATTTTTTGGGTTAGTTGGGTGTAATGGTTTGAACATTAGCAAGGAATGAAAAAAATACCTTAAGGCCATTAGCAAGGAATGCAAAAAATGTGCCATCTGCAATTATAAGGCCAAAACTTTAATATCAACAAATATTTTTCACAAGTTCCACATAATGATGCCAACGCAAATATAGTTGAGCCATGCATATAGAACATTAGCAAGGAACACAAAAAATGTGCCCTCTGCAATTATATGGCCAAAACTTTAATATATATAAATAATTTTCACAAGTTCCACATAGTGATGCCAAAGCAAATATAGTTGAGCCATGCATATAGAATATTAGATTGATATTCTCAAAAATACACAAAACAATAACTATCAATTCAGTCAAGGATTAATGGAGATTTCCCTAGGAGGACGAAGTTTTTTTTTTACGGAAACGGTTATAGATTATATTAGAGGGGTGGCAAAGCCACAGATTCAGTTACAAAATGGCCCCGAATTTCTTCGGGCCTAAATTCCTAATACCATTCTACTTTGAAGCTGTAACTATGAACTGATCTAGCTCCCATGCTGCTTAACATACTGCTTATTTAAAGCATTGGCTTCAATACAAAATGCCAGAATGTTGGGCAGATCCTGCTAACAATTCCTTTACAAAGAGAGATTACTTCTTGGAATCCTGGTTCCAATTGCTATTCAGCTGGGCCATCTTGGCTTCTAACTGTTCCATCCTTTCATCAAATTCTTGCTGTGGGTTTTTCATCTCTTTATGGAGTTTGTCCAGCTCCTCCACGAAGCCAATTTTGGTCATGGTGATATCAGCTTCGAGTTGTTCCAGCCTGCGTCCAGCCTCCACGTCCAAGTTCTCTAAGAAATCCAATTGATTCCGGAGTAGCTGCTGCAAATTTGCCAGAGCTTTATCCATTTCTTTCAGACGCTCCTCTGTGCTCAGCTTCCCTTTTGAAGAAGACGCCATCTCCCTCCGATCTCTAACCTCGCGCGTCCTGCCCTGCTTACTCTGATGCTTCACACTCTCTGGACTAAGCAGCTTGCAGATCTTTGCTTGAGCAGGAATGAGAGGGTAGCGGTCGCCCTTTATTTCTTTCTCACGTGTTCTGATTATTACCTTTGGATTCTGGCCAAGGTCGCACGGATCTCTTGTCTCCACAAGATCTAGAGCACCATTCCTCATGGTACTGAGCCAGCTCTTCCGTCCAACCAAAACTTATGTCCCTCTCTGCCTTTGAGATCCGCCCAAATCCCCTGCTACTGCGCGATCTTGCATTTGGGAGAGTGCAAGAGGACGGCGTGGGCTCATGGGATCTCCACATTATTCATAATTCCATTGACTGACAGTACCCCCGCCTCTAATAACACGCCTTTGTTGGCTTCCTTATCAGCCATTCGGTTGAGATCCCTTAACACGTGAAAGAATTGATAAGAGGTAAAATTCCTTAAGAGGAGGCAAATTTTATCAAGAAG
This sequence comes from Picea sitchensis, assembly GCA_010110895.2. Classification (NCBI taxonomy): domain Eukaryota; kingdom Viridiplantae; phylum Streptophyta; class Pinopsida; order Pinales; family Pinaceae; genus Picea; species Picea sitchensis. The sequence continues at coordinate 5,513 of SNQJ01S0007631.1, forward strand.
ATTGTTGAGCTTAGTACTTTGGGTTGTGGAGTGTTTGATCATGGCCTGTATAATTATTCTGGAATCGCCTATGATTGTCAAGTCCTGGATTCTGAGTTTAATTGCCTGGTGCAGACCTTGCCAGAGAGCCAATGCCTCAGCTCTGTTATTGGATTCTATGCCTATTCCGATAGCAAAATGCATTGCTATGTCCTCTTTGGGATTTTCAATGATGCCCCCTCCTCCAGCCTGGCCTGGATTTCCCTTTGAGGCCCCATCAAAGAAGAGGATAGGCATTTTTATATTACTTTTCCACCTTGCAAATTCATTTTCGTTTTTTCTGATCTCCCAGCCTTCTTGGATTGGATCACTTCCCTTTTTGCTCTCTAATCTTTGTATATTGTACTGGCCTATCCAACGCCCCTCTTCTTCGTCCATCTTGTGTAGCTTTACTGTGGAGCAAAGGTGAGCAGTTGATTCTCCCAGCATAGCTTGAATTTTAGTGATGATTCTGACTTCACTCAATTGACTTTCTCTGAAGATTCTGTGATTCCTCTCTAACCAGAGATTCCATAGGACAAACTTTGGTAGCAATCCCCATATCAAGAGAGCTTGGTTTTTTCTCTTGACAACAAAGGGGAACAAGGATTCCCATTGGAGGAGGAGACTTATCACATCAGGTGGAAAATTGGTTGCTGGTTGGGATCCTGTTACCTTCATCCAGACTTCTTTTGAATAGCTGCAGTTTAAGAGAAGATGGTCAGTTGTTTCTTCCTCATGGAGGCAGAGAGGGCACCTAAAGGGTCCTTGCCAGCCCCTTCGTCTGAGGTTCTCCCCTGTTTGGATACTCTTGTGCGCCAGGGTCCAAATGAAGAGGTTGATTTTGGGGAGGGAGCAAAGATTCCAGACTGCTTTCCAAAGTGTCGGATTAGGCATAGCAGTGGGGACGGAGTTAAAGAGAAGGTAGCCCTCTGTTGTGGTGTAAGTCTGAGCATTCCTTCCCCATCCTCTTTCATATTTACCTATCTTTTTTAGAGGGGCTCTCCCTTGAAGACACTTCTTAAGAACATCTCATTGACTATCTAGAGTTGTTGGTCTGTTTGGGACTTCCCACCCTTGCCAGAGGTGAGGCCTTTCTTCTCCCCATACTGAAATGTCTGAGAGAGTTAAAATGTTTTGACTGTCCATCCAGCTTTTGAGGCCCTGTAGATCCTGACGTTGATCTAGCGTTGGGTCGCCCATTATTGAGTCTGTCCAGATTCTTATTTTCCTACCATTTTTCGGCACCCAGGTTAGATGAGGGGTGAAGTGAGGGAGCGCCTTTTTGAATAGCGCAAAGATAGGAGAGATTTTCAATTCCTTACATGGGAGTTCTAAGCTTCTGTCCCGAGACCCTCGAAAGTATTTCCTCCAGAGATCGTGTTTACTCCAAGTGGTTTTGTCGGTGATCATTTTCCAGAGAAGCTTTGCCCCTAAGGCCTGATTTTGAATCCTTGTTTTTTTTAAATTAAGACCTCCTTCCATGAAGGGCTTTGTGGTTTTTTCCCAGCTAATCAAGTGCAACTTTTTCTTTTCTTGCCTTCCTCCTTCCCACAAGAATCGTCTCTGAAAAGCCTCAATTTTTTGGATGACTGTAGCCGGTGCTAACAGCAGCGAGCATTGGTAGATAGGGATACTAGTCACCACAGCCTTTATCAGGACTGCCTTCCCTGCTAAGTTTAGCCAATTTGCCCCCCAAGAAGTGAATTTATTCTTGAGTTTTTATGCAAGATGGTTCCAGTGGGAGGTTCTAGAGGCAGAATTAAAGATAGGAACTCCCAGGTACTTAAAGGCCTCCCAATTTGTATGCCCCTCCATCCCTAGAACTCTTGTTATTCTCAGCATTTCATTTGGGGTGATGTTCCAACCATAAATGTTACTCTTAGTCTGATTTATTTCACTGTCGGAGGCTGCTGCATAGGCGTCCAGTTCTTCCGTGAACTTTTTTGCTATTATTGGGCTTGCTCCTCCCAGCAGCAGTGTATCATCCGCGAATTGTGCATGGTTGATGTCTTTCACCCCTTGTGCTATTCTTAGGCCATGAAGATCTTTGTGAATTTGGGAGTTTTCCAACTGGTAGCTGAGAACTGATGCTTGAATTACATAGAGCAAGGGCGAAAGAGGACATCCTTGCCTTAGGCCCCTGGAGGCTTTGAAGAAGGCAGTTACTTTCCCATTCACCAGAGGGGCGATCAGAGGAGATCCGATGCAGGCTTTTATCCAACTTATAAAATGTGAATCGAACCCAAACTTCCTCATAACTTCAAATAAAAATTCATGTCTGACTCTATCAAAAGCATTAGCGAGATCCAGTTTAATCACCATACCTTTTTCTTTCCTTAGGACGCTGGAGTGAATCGCCTCTTGAACCAGGATGATGTTGTCGGCGATATGCCTCCCTTGGACAAAGCCGCCTTTATTTTCAGGAACGATGAGAGGGAGAGCTGCCTTGAGACGATTGGCTATTACTTTGGCGAGGATTTTATAGCTTGTATTGCATAAAGAGATTGGTCTGAAACGGTTGAAGGAAATCGCTCCTTTTTCTTTCGGGATGAGTGCCAGAAAGGAAGAGTTGGTGCTTCCTCCCAGCTTACTGGCCTGTTGTGACTTCTGAATCATTTTGGTTAGGTCCTTTTTAATTATTCTCTAGCATTGCTGATAGAATCTGGCAGTGAACCTGTCCGGTCCCGGAGCCTTGTTTGGGTTCATCTGATCAAGGGCCTCCTTTATCTCTTGCTGCGTTACCTCACTTGTAAACTTGTTGTTGATGTCTTCGTTTATTAGCCTTGGAATAACCGTGAAAGGGTACCTCTGCTGGTCCAATGCCGAGTCTTTTGGATCTGTGTATAGCTTCTCAAAAGCTTCATAAGCTGCTTGTTTTATGCCCTCTGGATCTGCAATTGTTTTGTTCTGGACTTGGACTTTCGTCACTGCCTTATATTGTTTCCTTGCTTCTGCTTGTTTATGAAAGTAGGCTGTGTTACGGTCTCCCTCTTTCAGCCATAAGCTTCTTGACTTCTGCCTCCAATAGTTTTCCTCCATTCTGCAGGCTTTGTGCCATTGCCTTTGGAGGTTGTCCTCCTGTTGCAAGATTGTCGGAGTGATATCCTTTTGTTCCATTTCCAACTGATGGGCCTCGAGATGGCTTTGGGCTGCTAGGCGCATTGCTATTGGGCTTGGTTGGCTCTTTGCCCAAAGCTTCAGAGCGATTTTTAGCCTTTTAATTTCTTCCTCCCACACGTAAAAAGTTGAGCCTTGAACTGTGGTGGCCCATATTTTTGTTACTAGATCCATGAAGCCTTTGTCATTTATCCAACTTGGGCTGAATCTGAAGGGGATGGGCCCTCTGACTTGGTCTTTTTTTATCTCTAACCAAATCGGCTTGTGATCAGAAACGTTGTGGGGCAGAATTTCTGCTTTTGCTTCAAGTCCTAGCAGCAGGAGGGAGCTTTGTACGAGGAATCTGTCTAGTCTGGCAGCGATGTGCCCAGGACCAATCCTCTTATTGGTCCACGTGTAATGTCCTTTGACTGGTTTAATATCGAGGAGGTCCCAGGCTGAGGCTAAGTCCTCTACCCATTCTCTAGCCGGGTCTCTTACTATAGAGCCACCCCTCTTCTCTTCCTGGGCTAGAGTTACATTTAGATCTCCTCCAAAGATGATATTGGTGAGATTGTTTTGCTGGAGGTAGTCCTGTAAGGACTCCCAACAGTGTTTTTTTTCCCCCAAAAGTTGTGGAACATAAATATTAAAGACACTTACCTGGCAACCCGTGTCTTTGTGGAGAAATCTGGTGTGAATCCAATGCATGCAAGTGTCAGAACTGAGCATGTCTATTTTGGAGGCATTCCACATTGTGCAGAGCCCTCCTGAGGCGCCTCTGGCGTTTCCAACAACTCTGAGGCTTCCTTTCCAAACATTCAACAAGGTTTTGAGCACATCCTGCTGGCTCATTTTAGTCTCCTGGAGCAGTAGGATACTTGATTTCGAGGTTTTGATTATATCCTTAAGCGCTTCTTCCTTCTTTTTGTTGCCCATTGCCCTACAGTTCCAAAAGGTTATGATCATTATAAGCCTTGGAGGGAGGGATGGCCTCCTTGGGAGGCTTTGGCATGCTTCCGTGTGTGACGAACATTCATTAGCTTTTTGATGGTGGGTTGCGACCCATTGAGCACATCTTTGTAGGATTCCTGGTCCCTCTCAGCTTTTTTTGTTTTCCGGCCTCTTCCCGTTTTCTTTGGGGTGGCCCATACCTCATTTGCTTCGTCTGAGTCACTGCCTATAGAGATCTCCCCTTCCTCTATGTTCTGACTGCCTTCCTGCTTCTGGGGGGAGTTATTTTGCGTCCCTTCTTCTTCTGTTGGCTTGTTCCCCTTGTCTTCATGATTCTGATCTTCCTTTTCTCCCTCTTGAACTTCTTTACTTGGAGCTTGTTCTCTTTCCTCCGCTTCTTTAGCTAGGATACTGAAGTTGTTCTCCGTTTCTTTGGTTCCTGAGGATTTGGCTTTCTGTGGTTCTGTCTGCTCATTTCTTTGGCCTCTTGCTTTTTATCTCCCTTTCCGGGCCTGCTGTCAGCCTTCGTCCCCTTCTTTTTCTGTGGAGGGGGGGATTTTTGGGTAATTCCTTTGAAAGTGGCCATATTTGTGGCAACCTCTGCACTTGAACGGGGGTTGTTCGTTATCCAGCTTTTGGAAGTGTTGCCAGTTGCCGACCTTCAGTTTTATTGCCTCGGGTAGACCTACCTCCAGATCAACCTCCACACAGATCCGCGCATAGGAATATTGGTCTCTTGGTTCTGCTCGGTCAATGTAGCGACCAAGACCATTGCCTATTGCCTGAAGCGAGGAGGGGTTTCAGCACTGAATCGACAGGTTAGGGAGTCTTACCCAGATCGGAACATCCTTGGGGACCTCTGAAGCAGGGTCAAAATTCGGGGTCCATCTGTTTAGGTAGAGCCCTTGAGTGCCCATGAAGTACGGGCCATTTCTGAAAATCAAATCTCTATCCTCCTGAGAGATAAATTTGAAAATAAAGTATCCTCGTCTGACCGCATAGCATGTCACACTGTTTGTTATCAGAGGCCTCCAGTTTCGCTATATCCAGTTGTCTGTGGATCTGGTTGAGGGTCAGAGTCCCATAAACTGGTCGATAAGTCCCCATTCAGAGAGGGATAGGGCGACTTTCATTGGGTGTTCAGGTGGCAGGTCGATCTCTGGTATATCATCCAATTTCTTGACAAAACTCGGAGCTTCTGAGATGGTCGACTTCTTGTTGCAGGCTTCTACCAGTCGTCGAAAGGAGGCGGAGGGAGAAGGAGGGGGCGGCGGCTCCCCTCCTTAGGTTGCCATGGCGGCACACTAAAGAACGCTGGGCATAACCAGGGCTAGGTCAAGGACACACGCTCCTGAAATTTCTTTAGTTAAAGTTGAAGGACATGGGGGTGGGCATTGATCCACTTATGTGTGCATGGGTCACGATACCATTTATTATAGTATCTCTGGGTGAAACCACACATTCGACCACTACCTCAAGGTGTCCCCATGGCTCCAGGTAAAGCCCTCACGAGAATTGAACCTTGCCCAAGAGTGAAAAACTCATCGCTTTCCACCATTGGATCCAACCCCTTTGAGCTTCCCTAGGAGGACGAAGTTAAGCTCTACAAAATGACTAATAAACTTCTACATGCCATTGCTTATTCTTCCTAAGCAGTGAAAATATCTCATCCCAACTTTATCATCTCTCTTTTGCAACTCTTTTTAAGATATATTGAATTCCAGGCATCATGCCCTTCAATACACAGAAGTAGATATGAGCTTCCTTATCCAAACGCTCAAAAATTTCATCACTGTACTGAACCTTGTCTTGTATATACATCTTGCCCCTCTTTTGTTACCTGTCATTGCAAGTGTTACGTATCAAAGAAACATAAAACATACTTGAATACAAAAAAAATAACTTCATTTTAAACATAGTATAGATATTATAATCCATCAACAAAAAACAATATATTTAAATGTGAAAAACTCGATAGATATTATAAAGTATCGACAAGAAGAGTTCACACCTATTTTTCTTTATAGTGCATGTGTGTGTCCTCTTTGTTTGGACAATAGATTGTGAATAGAATGATGGGTGACGATAATTGGATTTCCCACCCTTTGCTCCATCTGGGGTGAGAAAGGTCCTTTTGCGACCCCTGCTGCGTGTATTTGTGCCCAAATTTGTTTTTTCCAACATAGAGGATTCTCTAATATCACCCTCATTTACCACATTTTTTACCTCTCCATGACTTACCATAGTTATGTCCTCTCCATCACTGCAATCGTCTTCAATAAACAAAGTTGTTTATTTCCCATCAAGGACAGGTTTTCTTGGATCTTCACCACATTTGAAAGAAGATGGATGCAAATTCACTGAAAAATCAAATGGGTCATCTAATCCCATGGGAGTCCTATCAAAAGTTGGTGGGCTTAAGGGAACACTATCTAGTGTCATATCAAATATTGGCCTAGAGCATTGCCCATGGGAACATTGAATAGTGTCATCAATATGAAATTTCTTGTTTTCTTCAGCGATGGTGTTTGGTGTCTTATTATACAAAACCTTTGAACTTTGCTCGAAACAATGAATTGTGGCAATACTATCAAATATTTGATTTTCTTCAACAACAACGTCTGATGTCTTGTCATATGATGGGTTTGAAATTTGGTCAGCAGATGTATCAAACTTTGGTGAATTAAAAGGAGTTTCAACATTTTCCCCAACAATAGGAATTTGACTCATTCCTTCCCCATCTTTAACACCTTCATCCACCCTTTCCTCCATATCTTATGAAGATGGATCACTAATAGATACAATATTTCCCTGCATATATTCAAATAAATACATCCATTGTCAAAAAACATGTCAATAAAAGGGGTTTTCATTTAGTATTTTGTAAAATTATGTAACAAAACATGTGGTATCTTACAAAATGTACATTGGGTGACTCTTTAATAGACAATGTATCATCTTCTTTACATTGGGAGGAGGTAGACAAAAAAATTTGTTGCAAGAAAAAACATGCTAAAAAAAAGTGATTTTATTAAATACCATGTAGTATTGAATTTGTATCCAACAAAAAAATACAAATTTAAATAGCTCTTACAAGTGGTGACTCATTAAACATTTTACGTAGCATACTCCAATTTTTGTCCTTAATGATTTTCTTGCGAACATTTTTTTTTAATGCAGATTTTTTTTCCTTTGATTGAGTGTCGTATTCATAAACACGTCTTCTCACACATTCCAAAGCATTTGCACTCAACTCTTGAGCACACTTCACCCCCTATAACATGAAAACAAAATGAATACATCAGTAAAGCCTAATTTAATGAAAATATCTGAAATAAAATTTCATTAAAAAAAAACAACGTACCACGTTTCGAACCTCTTTTCAAATGGCAGTGGTCTTAACAGCCTTTATATTCTTCTTATAACGATATTCAATGTCGTAATTTTTTTGGTAACGATCTATTTCCAATTTGGATTCAGATCTAATCTTGTATCGAAAGCCACGTGACGCGCCAACATGCAATGTTATGGGTCCCCAAGAATGCACTTCTTTTCTATGTTGATTAAATGTAGAACACTCGGTACGTGGTAGACCATTGCATTCACTGGACAAACAATAAAAGTAGTTGCACCCATTGTTTTCCTTAAGAACTCTATAAATTGAATCCTTCTGAAATAGTTACGCAGTGATATATTTAGTTCATGTAATACACTGCATCACTAATAAGACCATGTTATCTATCTAGTAAATAAATAAATAATCAAAACATCTACTGTTTAGAGAAAATAAAAACATGTATTATGGTCATCTTATTCAAAGTTGTGATTTTTATCCAACTTCTGTAGCAAGACAAAAACCTACAAAAATAATAATGTATTTATCTTAGTAAATACAAGGCAAAATAATCAACTACTACAATAAGAATGTTTTTCATGCGAAATGACACCCCATGTAGAATTAGTAGGTCTAAGTCTAAGTAAAGCCATGTAAACTCACAAAAGAATATCTTGTCGTATGGATAATATAACTTTACAGTAGTGAAGATGACAAAACATAAACTAGAAACAGTGCAACGAGTACATCACATAATACTAACTCACTTCCCCTACAAAAATGGCCCCGAGGTCTTCTTTTCATTAAAATTCCAATACGTAGTTCTCCAAAATTACAAAAAGTAAGAGCCCTTTTTGTCGAGTGCTCTTGGGTATATAACTAATCATCTTAATAATACATTAGCACAATACATTACAAAATTGGAAATTTATTCTTCTCCCTAGCCTTGATTTTGTAGATAGGCAGTCCAAATCTTATGATAAGATGAGATCATTTCAATTCTTCTAAAATGAAATTTTTTTAATGTAATTAAATAATTGGTTGTTTTCTGAATTACAGTCTTCATGTCTTTTTTCAAAGTAGCCAAGTAAGAAATTAACATATGATGTTCTCTTGCTGACTCAACAATATGTTCTTTTAAATTTTCTTGGGTTACTCTTTGAGTCGTGCTTATGGAGATTTCCCTAGCATTCATGGTCTCTTCTAATTCTGCAAAGACTTTCTCTGTTGGCCTTGGATTTCCCAAATCCCCGATTTTGGGCAGCCTACATTTTTCAATCAATTTATCTGCCAACAAGTAAAGTCGTTTGCAGGTGCCAATGGAGTATTGTATGTCTTGCTCCAACTAAATTCCAGTGCTTTGGGCCCTTGCATTGGCTGTATAGTTCATTTGATGTTCATCTTCGATCATCCTTGGGACTTCTGGGGGTGCATCTGGATGTTCTCGTGGCCACCTATTTAGATCATCGATGACGATGCACACTCCTGTCAGCTCGATGGTCTTCTTCTTAACCTGATCAGATAATGACAAAATTCGAGCAGTTATATCCTGGAATTCCTGTAGACAAGGATATACTTGCTTTGTCATATCACAAAATTATTTGTGTACTTCATTAGCACATGCTTTGTGCTCTGTGACACTGCTCATTTCCTGTTTATAACATCTATTTTCTTCCTCTAGGGCCGCGTTTCGAGCCTTGTATTCTCCTATTTCTTTGATATAGTCTCTGATATTTTTCTCTGTGGCCTTTGTAAATGTTACATTAGTGGAGGCCATAGCTATAGGATCCTCACTAGTGTCTGTGACTATTGTTCTTTCTGTGGTTACTGTAACTGGTTGAACACCTAAAATGGGAAATGTTCTTACAGTTCGTTGTACAATCTTGCCCTGGGCCCTGTCAAATATGAAAGAGTCTAGGTCTGCCACTCTGCTAGCTTTGAAAGACGTTAACCCCCCCAACCCTAGTACTCCCAGAGGGAAATGGTCTCCAGTCAATGGTATGCTAGAAGCCTCAAGTAGGTCGGTATCCATGGGATTAGTGTCATCGATTTCCTCTTGTGATTTCTTTTCCTCCTCTTTCTTTTTCCTTTCTTCTTCTTCTTGTTCTGCTCAAAGTCTTTTTTGCTCTTGTTCATCTTCTCTCTTCCTCTTTTTCTCCACTTCTGCTATTGCAATTGCTTCTTCTGTTGCTTCCTTATGCTAAAGTGCTTCAGCCTCCTTTTCCAACCTTTCTTTTTTAGTTGTTGCTTTAGCTGCAACTTCTTCTTTAGATTTCTTATGACGAAGTGCTTCAGGCTCCTTCTCTAACCTTTCTTTTTAGCTACAACTTCTTCTTCATATTTCTTTTTTCAGAGTGCTTCATGATCCTTCTCCAATCTTTCTTTTTTCTGTTGTTGTTTTAGCTGCAGTTTCTTCTTCATCTTTTGCCTTGGCTTCTGCTTCTTTAGCTTCATTTTCTTGCTCAACCTTTGAGTTTTCTTTAGTCGTAGAGCTGCCTCCCCTTCTTAAGATAACCTCATCATAATTATGTGTCTTTTTGTATATATCCTCATCTCTCCATGTTTTAGATTCATAAGGCCACTTATGCTTGCAGAGTTTACAGTGTTGGCTCACAACCTTCTGGGGATCATATCTATGGAATATTCCTTCCCTGAAATTGAATGTTGCCAAAGCCTCTGCCTCAACACGTGCCTCTTTTGAGTTCTTGAAATTGTAGGATCCCACATAGAATGGTAGTGGTGGCCACGACAGTTTCTTATATTTGGAAAGGGATGCCCCAACCCCATGTATAAGGGTGTGGTATGCTACCTCCTACAACACCAGTTTGTCAGGCACAAATTTGGGAAATATGTGTGGAGGTTTGGTTGATCGGTAGATCTTGATATAAGTCTCATTCTCAAGTACAAACCAATCACCGATTTCACTGATAGCTTCCATTGCTTTCTCTCTGACATGCATGGTGCTCGGGCGCATAATAACAATTAGAACAATAGAATTAAGAAGTGGTCGCAAATCTTTTGATAGTGCACTCGATATTTATGCTCCCACAAGTCCTGACAATAGACATGAATAGGGAGGTCACTCTTTTTCTATCTCCAACTCATTCTTGGGTAAGCATGTGCTTGGCAGACCATATCCAACAGGTAGGATGACATGTGGAAATGCAGATGCTTCCTTGACACTGAATATTTTACTACTGATATGGACTTTTCAAGGTTGACTGAGAGGATAGCCACCCAGTTAAATATATGACCAGTAGTTGTGATAGTGTGTAGCAAGGGAACCCAAGATTCATTGAATGTTGAAGTGTCTGCTTCTCCATAAAGCCTACACACAAGGGCTACAACATATCTGTAAGGGGCTCTGAGCATTTTCGTGGGATAATCTTTGGATCTTGATCTAAAACTTACACTTGGAACCCACAAGTTCTTAATTGTTTCTCTGCAATCTAGAGCACATTTCAACATCCATTCATCTGTGAGTTGAATCTCTTCAGTAGGAAGCTTATAGCATGCATGTATAGTTGAGGCCTGGAACGATGTAATAGCTTTCCCTTCGGTGTCTTTTATTAGCCTATTGTCAATGTCAGTTTGATGGATGATCCAAGAAATAACCTCTACACACGGGAACACTTCGGGATGTGCAACTATCTGAAAAAGTCAAGACCTTTTTAGAGCATGGTAGACACCCAAATCTCGATCATCATTTGATACCTCAGGATAGGAATCTCGGTGAAACATCTGATAAATTTCTCCCCATTTATATGCCATGTCATTTTCCATGATGCAGGCGATGTCGTTGTAAATGGGGTCTTCCCCTCCTTTGTTTGACCTAGCTTCAATAATGGTCTCTTTGTCACGCCTTCTCTTGTAATGTTCCATAGATGTTCCTACGATTCACTTGCAACAAACTAGGATGTTAGTATGCTTAATATCTTCTAAGGAAGGAACTATTGAAAAGAGGGATGGATCCTAATGAATCAACCAACAACAACTACACGCCCTTGGTAAATTTCATGTTGATCATTACAGTTTCATGGTCATTCTTTTGGAGACATTCACTTCTTTGAGTGGGGTATGATCAAAATTTACTATTATTATATTTTGTTGATCAAAATTTACTATTATTATATTTTGTTTTATAGTCTCATTATTTTTCCAAAACTATCATCTACTAAGAATGAATGCTTCATGATAATATGGTAACATATTTATTAATTTTTCTTCTGCATGTGCTCAAATACCATCTAACCAAATTGCCAACCAACCACAAGAAAACTCAGATTCCCTTTTCCATTAGTGTTAGAGGATAAGAACCAAAACAAAACTGACTACCATCGGAATATGGTTCTTAGAACCAATACTTCTTAAACAAGGGTTGCATGGCAACGTAGTCCCTACCGACTTAGTTGGGAAATACATGTTGAACAATGAAACTTAATATAACTAAATGCAAAAGTAATGAATATTTTTTGTCAAAAGATATTAATTGAGGGTTGTTTGTTATTCAAAATGTATAATAAACCGTTTCTTTTATTTGGCTTTTTAAAATCTATTTATTTAAAATTTTATTTAAAATAAAATAATAAGATATCTCTATATTTGAAAGATAATATAATCTAAATAAAAATATAAAATTGTGTGATGTGAATAACTTAAATTAGTTCTATTATTTTAAAAAAATTAAAATAACTTTATGAACTAATTTTTTAAAAATTAAAAAAACTTTCTATTAGTTAAAATTATGTGATGTGAATAACTTAAATTAGTTGTATTATTTAAAAAAAACCAAAACTTTATATTAGTTCTATTTTTTATATTAATGATGAGGTATCTTTATTTTCCAAAGATAATAGTAGTTTTTTTTTTTACATTTTCAAAACTATTATATATCAATCAATCAATCAGGAATTCATTCATCTTTCTAATTCTTTTATTTATTAAGATAATTCTTTAACCAAAAAGCTAAATTTTAATGTTAAATAACAAAACACTTACTTTTAATATTAAATTAAGAAGAGAACTTTATTATGCTTACAAGAGATTGGGGGTGAGACTCGTTGTCTAGCCAATGTTGGACCACAAAACTTTTTATTCAATTAATATAAAATTTAGTTATAATTTTTATTAATACTTTAATTTTTTAATTAATAAAATTATTGTTTTTAAATTAAATTAACAATATATGAATTTAATTAGCATAAAAAAAATTATTCAATTAATATAAAATTGAGTTATAATTTTTATTAATACAATAATTTTTTAATTAATAAAATTATT
>SNQJ01S0007631.1:19106-29167 GCA_010110895.2 Picea sitchensis
TTTTATTAACATTAATGTAAATATAACTCATAACAATAGCCTCTTCTGGCTATGCAACATACGATTTCAAATTTCCCTGCCTCTCAAGAGAGCTATGCAACATACGATTTCAAATTTCCCCGCCTCTCAAGAGAGCATATTTTTGTTGAGTTTATGCTAGTGAACCTATATAGATACACAACTTTCACTCATAATCAAAATTTGACTGATAACATATGCAACCAATAAAGAAATGTGAATATATTGTTATACATTATTGTATGCAAATTGTTGAGTCAAGAGTGGATTTTGGCGTTACAAAAATTAATCAAAATTTATAGAGAAGGAAATGTCTGTTATGTGAAAGTTCAACCCTTCCATAGAGGAATGAAATCCCATAATAGGATATGCCACTGTAGTAATAGTGTGCAACTAATGTCGTTACATAGATAACAACCACTAGCTAGGGAGTCAATAGTCGATTTTGGCGTTACTGAAATTAATCAAAATTTATAGAGAAGAAAATTTTTGTTATGTGAAAGTTCAACACTTCCATAGAGGAATGAAATCCCATAATAAGATATGCCACTGTAGTAATAGTGTGCAACTAATGTCATTACATAGATAACAACGACAAGCCAGGGAGGGGAAGGTCCATAGAGCTTGGCACTGAAGACCTAAAGAGAAAAAATATGTCCCTTTGGTACTTATCTTGCCCTGCTCCAGACTGTGTTGGTCTTGGCAGATTGGGATAACCTGCCCTTTGCTGGATAAGCTTCAAATTCATTGGATAACCTTTGAATTCCTCTATTTATTTCATAGGTTCAGTGCCCGTCCTTCATTTCTAGTCTGGGGGTGCCATCTTCCTGTAAGGGCAGGACAAGACAGGGATAAGAGGGGCACCTTTTCTCTCCTTATCTTCTAACAAAGGGTTAACCTCTCAGTTAACTTAGATTTTCTTCTTTATGAACTTTGATTATCTCTTTGAAAAGATACAACCCATTTTTGAGGGGAAATAAAGCTTAACGGTTTGCATGGACAAAGATACTTGAGTGTGCATACATTGGGAGAGAGAGATATAGGTTATGTTGAGGATAGATATTTGAAGGGTGGGGTCTTCCACCAGTGTGAAGGAAACCTTGGAGTGTAGCTTGTCAATTGTACTATCAAAGTCAATTCTTCTTTTTTTAAATGGACAAAGATAGTTAAGAAAGCCATGAAAACATTTTACTAACTAAACTTTTATTTTGACAAATAAGTTTTGAAGAACAAAATATTCACAACCTTTCTATAACAAGTAAAATGACATGGAGCAGTGAAATCTTCAGATTTGACTGACAAAAAAACTAAATGGTTCTTTGAGTTTTTCAACACACGATGAAAACATCAAATGCATGGAAAAAAATGACAAGGGGATTGCTTTCTGAAATGTCTTTTGCATCAATGATGATGCAATTCTGATATTGACTTGAAGCTTTTTATGATGATGCAATTCTGATATTGACTTGAAGCTTTGTATGAAATGCAGAATTACTGTGAATGCTTCATCTCATGCAATGTTCGTCTAACAAGAGTGGAATTGTATGGGCCACAATAACGAGAGTAACATTTATAGAGGGGCTACTTTAAGCACTTGGAATGAGTGCTTTTTATGTTTTGAATGTTGCTAGAGAGAGAGAGAGATTTTGTTGCAAAGCCCAATTTGAGAATAACTAACTTCTGCATTCAGTGATGTTTCACCTCTTACAACATCTAGTAGGGGTCCACCATCTTGATATATCAAGTATTATCACTTGGCTATTTAGACTTTAGGTCCATCTGGTTTCTCATTATGCCGTGGCATTCAGTTTGGAGCAGAAATGCTTCTGGCTTTGTCAAATGTCCTTGAAGTAAAATCTGTCGTCAACTATACTAAAACATATCAAAGTGCTATTTCCACCAGTTGTCAAAATAATCCCACATACTGCTTTAATGTGACCAAAAATACTTAGAGAAACATTCATAAGACCTCCTCTAGTCCATGTTTACACTATAAGAAACTAAGAATACTGCAACAATAAATGTAGTAGCTTTGTCCTGGAGAAAATTGGACTCTCAATTATTTGGCCTAATTCATCTCGAACAATACTGGGGGAGTATTGGGAAAGAGGTGAACTCGAACAATTGGATACAAGCATAAACTGTACACAATCAATGATATCATAGTCATTAGAGATGACGATCATGTATTCGTGGTTGACAATGAAGAGTTTGAAGAAATATATAAGGAAACCGAAACCAGACATAGCCCGCTGGGAAACTGAAACCAAACATTGAGTCCAAATTATTGCATGGATCAACAACTTTTGTACAAGCAACTAAAAAGCTACAAACATTAGAGGCGAGAGCAACAAAAGAAGCACCTACTTGTTGATGGAGACCAATACCACTACACAGATCCAAGTTAGACGGAGCTACCCTTCGACTGGGCCGACATTCACCTTCAGATTTGAAAATGTAAAACAAGAGGAATGAGACGGGCACGGGACGCAATGAGAGATAGATGGTGAATTGAATGAAATATAGGTGTAGAATTGATGGCGGGTGTTGAATGCAGGAAATGGGATGTGGGATGTTGATGATGTATGGATGGTATGGGGTCGACGAAAGAGAAGACATGATGACAAAGGAAGGGGTTGCGAGATGGGACACGTAACCAACTGAGGTTCGGAGGTGATCGACGACAGGAGTCCAGACGTCGGAAAAGGGTTGCTGGCAAAGATCCCTTTCATTTGGGGTTTAGCTTACGCCTAAGAAATGTATGGATGGTGTCTACCCTAATATCCGAACATAATCCATCATAAAGAATACCCTATCCATGCCAAATTCCACCATTATTTTGTAGGTAAAGGTTTAATCTTGTGGACTGCCTTAGTTTTGGCACGTGGAGGAGCCATGATAGCTCTAGACCTCCACCATGCTCTCTTAGGTCTCCTCATTTTCTTCATGAATTCTATACGTCACCTCCTTTCGTACCTCCTCTCAACATCACTTCATTTGAGGGAATTTAATAGTAAAAATAACTTGTAAATGGTATAAATTTTATTTCTTTATTTAATATTTAATTTTTTTATAAAATATGACATTAATATATAATTTAAAATGAAATTTAATTTTTTTTTATAAATAAATAAAGATAATTTCTCTCCATAAAAACACAAAATGTATACTCAAATTTTAAATATGAAAGTGTGCACCGAAATTTGTACATTTTAATGACTAATATACACTTAGAGGAAATTACTTGGAACACATGTCTAGAAATAAATTTAAGGGCTAGCAGGATGATTTTAAGGATGGAATTTTATTTTAAAGTGTAGAAACTTTGGCGATTATTACTAATTCTTCATATGCCAACTATAAATTTTTGATGACATTTTTGTAAAAGTATTCAAATTTCTAAGGAATTTATATAGTTTATATAAAATTTTGGCGATTTTGAGGTAAAATAATTTTGTCCTTTCGAACTTGGGCGAATCATTTTTAGAATAGTGAATATTTTTTTGGGAAAAACCAAGGAAAAATAGCCCATGAGCAAAATTTAGCCCCTAAAATCATCCGTGGGCTAGTATAGTTTTTTTAGAAATTAATTTACTATTATAGAGACCTCTCTAAATTTTGATAAACAACCCTCATCTTGGATATATTCTGGGCCTTCGACGGAGGAAGCCTCATGCTCAAACGATGGAGACTAGGCTTTAATCCTTCCACGGAGTTCTTTAGCCATCGACACATTTGGGTCCTTCTACCTGGCCTCCCACTACAACTCTGGAACCAACAAGCGCTCGAACTTATTGGGGCCTCCATAAGCTGATTTCTAAGGGTGGATTTAAACTCCCTATCGGATTCGGACAGAAGAATGGCGATGATCTATGTGGAAATCGACATCCAGGCTGGACTACCTGAAATTTTGGAGATTGATTGGCGCGGTCAACTGATACATCATCGTCTAGACTACTTAGGCATTTCGTTTCGCTACTCCCTCTGCCGCAGAACCAGACATTTGAGAAAAGACTGTTATAAGTTCCCACCTCCTGTACTCGTTTTGGATCTAGCGGAGGAGTCAACATTTGATGGTTACATCTCATCACCCAACCAGCTTGCGGAGGAGGCACCTATCCCATGGAGGGACTCCTTTCCACCTGATGATTCTTTAGTAGGTAAGATTCACCAGCTTTGTCCTTCACTCTTCAATACCTTCTCTTCTTGGGATAGACTTTTCATCAATGAATGGGCTGACAAAATCTTGTTTGAGGAAATCTCGGGCTCCCTTCCTGTTAAGCCTGACCCACCACCTTTATCTCCCGCCCCCCTGCCAACACCATCTAAGCCAGTTACAGACTGCTCCATCTCTCTACCATCTCTAACACCTCAACTTTTAATACCACCGGTCCCATCGGTCGGGGCCTCGGGCTACCAACCTTCTACAGTCTTAGATGAAACACCAGGACCGTCCTCTCTACCTGGTTATTCCGAGCCGACCCAATCTGTTCACCAGCTAGAGGCCTTGTTTCCAGATGCTACCCCAGCTCCCCCTCTTTCCTACGATTCGCTACCCATCCATACCTATCATGGGAAAGCTCTTATTCAACCCACCCATACTCCATCTGACCTACCATCTTCTTCTTTCGTTAAACCTTCACCTGGAACGGATCCCACTTGGTCAAGAGGTATTGGGCTTCAACTTTCGTTGTTAAAAACCCGTAGTGCACGCAAAAAGAATCTGTCTGGACCGTCGACATCGGGCACTTCAGATACTGCTACAATTAAAGGGGCGCTTAGAGGATTAAAAGCCCTTGCTCGTGGTAAATCATGATTCTTCTGTCCCTCAACATAAGAGGGGTTGGAGGACCCCTAAAACTCGCCTCCATGCATAGACTTCTGGAGAAGTCTCTTCTGTCAATCATCTTTCTTCAAGAAACATTAGTGGATGCTTCTACAACAAGGGATTTCATGTACCTGCTCCGTCCGAACTGGATGACCTGCGCTGCAAGCTTTGTGGGTAACTCGGGTGGCCTTCTGGCCTCGTGGGACCCTACCCTTTTTGATTTTATCCTGATGCTCAGTCCTGGAGGGATTCTTCTTTCCGGGACCTGTTTTGAACTTAAATCCGATATCAACCTGCTCAATGTCTACAGCCCATGTGCTGACCGTAAAGTTTTCTGGGAACGTCTTGATGATCTTGGGCTTTTGGCCGCTAAGAATCTCATCCTTGCAGGTGATCTTAATCTAACCACCAGTCCTGAGGATTTGTGGGGTGAAAAGGCGCAGATCGACCCACTCCTGAGCTTTTTTAGTCACATCTTTTACAAAAACTCCTTGGTCGACTTGAAGCCAGCGGAGCTATTACCCACTTGGAGAAATGGGAGACAGGGCCCAGCTAGTATTGCCAAGAGACTAGATCGTTTTTTAATTGCTGAGGAATTGCTCTCGCCATCTTGCAGCTATCGAACTTGGGTAAACCTCCCTTTCCTCTCTGACCATGCATCCATTTGCTTACAGTTGGGTGTGGGTAGCTTCGGTGCTGGACAACCATTCAAATTTAATCCGCAATGGCTGAGAGAGGAATCATTTAACAACCTTGTCAGATCGGTATGGGCGGACTCTTCCCTTACGGCTCCTGGTGACCCCCAAGGAAATCTGGTAATTAAACTCTCCAGATTAAAAGCCCGCACTATACAATGGTTAAAAGGAAAAAAGATTTCAGAACAAGCTGACTTATACAGGATAGAACAGGAGTTGGAAATCCTTCTACACAAAAAGATCCAGGGCGCCATCAACACTGACATTGATTATAAAATACATGGCCTAGAGGAAGCGCGTAGCACCCATCTTCGAGCTGATGAGGAGAGATGGCGCCTGAAAAGTAGGATGCTCTGGGTAGCTGGCGGGGATAAAAATACACGATACTTTCACCGTATTGCCAGCTCCCGTCGATCCAAAAAGCAACTATGGGACATTGAGGATGAGGACGACTCTCTACACCATTCACAGGAAGATATCAAAAAAGCTGCATTCAACCATTTTAAGAATTTTTTCAAGGATGCCTCTGCTCCTAATCTAGCAGCACAGATAGAGTTAGCTTGCCTCTTCCCTAAGATGGTTACCACCGAGGAGGCCATAGCCTTAGAAGTGCCCTGTACAAAGGAGGAGCTGTTAGCGGTTCTCAATGGTTTTAAAAAAGAAAAGAGCCCTGAACCAGATGGATGGTCAGTTGAATTATATCTTCATTTTTTCGATATTATGTTTCAGGATCTCCTGGACGTCGTGGAGGATGCTAGAACCAGAGGAGTGGTGAATTCCAGCTTAACAATACCTTTGTTGTCCTGATTCCTAAATCTTATCTGCCCAGACAGTTTAAAGACTTTCGTCCCATTTCTCTCTGCAACCTGTGTTACAAACTAATCTCCAAGATCATTGCAGAAGAATCCGCCCTTATCTATCCAGGGCACTTTCCGATGAACAACTCGGCTTCCTAAAAGGAAGACAAATTCTCGATGTCGTTGGAGTCGCTCAAGAATGTATACACAGTTTAAAGACAAAAAAACAGCAGGCAATTCTTCTAAAGCTGGACCTAAAAAAGGCCTTCGACTGCATTAACTGGAACTTTCTGCATCTTGTTCTTCTACAATGTGGCTTCAGTCTGATTATCACCAACTGGATTTTGGGATGCATTTCCTCGGCCACTCTTACGATTCTGATCAATGGGGAAGCTACCAAAACTTTTCACTGTGAGAGAGGGCTCCGACAGGGATGCCCTCTCTCGCCTCTTCTTTTCATTTTGATACTGGAAGGGCTCAACATCTTGCTAAAAAACAGTCAAGCGGATGGACACCTTACAGGGATAAAAGTCTCGGGGCAAATACATATCCTACATATCCTTTTTGTAGATGACGTGTTGATCCTGACTTCGGCCAACCTTGCTAAATGGACTCTTATACACTCTATCCTTAACACTTTCTGCTCAGCTTCTGGATTGGAGACCAATATTCACAAATCCGTCTTCCTTGTATCGAATGCTTAGGAGACTTTACAATCAACTTTAAAAGAGTTGTTCGGCTTTGATTCACTCGAGCTAGCGAGGGGGTTTTCGTACCTTGGTTTTTTCTTAAAATCCGCCAGATATTCAAGTAAAGACCGGCTCTGGCTATTTGACAAATTTAATAGCAGGATTCATCATTGGTGCAACATAATGCTCTCTTTAGGAAGAAGATACGTTCTCATAAAAGCAGTCTTGGAAAGCCTCCCGGTATATTGGATGGCGTTAGCTCACATCCCGGCTTCGGTTCCGAAGACCCTTCGTCAACTCATCTTCACTTTCCTCTGGACCGGCAGCAAGAAGAACTCTGGCTATCACCTCTGCAGATGGGAAGTTATATCAAAGCCTAAGTTGATGGGTGGTTGGGGCCTTAGAAACTTGCCGTTCTTCTATGGGGCGCTCTCGGCTAACACCTTCTGGAGAATTCTTATGAAACCCGGCCTTTGGAGTAAGGTGATCAAAGCCAAGTACTTTCCACATCTTCCGGTACACATCTGGATTAGATCTGCCTCGGAGCGACCCACCAGCGGCTCACAAACCTGGAAACATCTCTCAAAGTCCCTTTCGATCATCCTTCAGTGGATATCATGGAACCCAGACAATGGATACCTGATAGAAGTTGGCAGAGACAACATTTTAGGACTGGGTAGACATGCCTTGCTTTCTTCTTCACTGCTGGCGCACCTTCACCGCAAGAGCTTATATTTCTTACCCAAATTCAAATCTCCGTCCAGTGGGGGTCTACTGGGCGATCATTGGCTCAGTGGCGCGGATCTCCAACTGGATGCTGATTTAAAACGTGAATGGGACGGTTACACACAGTTGCTGAAGGACGCGGGCATCCGATTACAAGAGAGGCCGGATACCCTTATGTGGACTAGAGGGGATCAATCGGGCTCTCTCACTGCTAAAAACGTTTATCTTGCTCTAGCAGGGAAATTTTGGACTCTAGTTAATGCTAGAGGGCGCCAGCAGATTTGGAAGGCAGACTGTCCAGTCAAGATAAAGTTATTCTTTTGGTTACTAATCGAGAATAAGTTACTGGTGTGGGCGAACCTACAAGCCCGAGGATGGGAGGGGCCTAGCCGCTGCATCCTATGCAATCAACATAGCGAGACAATCCCCCACATCTTCATCAATTGCTCTTTCATACACTCGGTGTGGCAGATATTATCTCCATCACAATTGCTCTCCATGACTTGGTCGGGCTCCAACGTGCTCAATTGCTTTCAGAACTGGATTGGTGTTTCCAAAAGTCATGCACTGCTGCTAGTCTTCCTCTGTTGGCAGGTCTGGAAGGCCATAAACTCTGCTCTATTCGATGAGAAGTCTCCTTCGGTGCATAGAGTGGCTAATCTTATTCTTGTTGAGGCAGCTTTACAGAGGAAACAGTCATCAGATCCACCTCACAGCCTACACATTTTTGCAATTCCTCTTGACAGGGCTGTCACTTGGTTTGACGGAGCCTCTCAACAAGGTGGCTCACTCTGTGGAGCGGGAGGTAAAATCGCGCTTAACACACACTCGTGCATTCGCTAGACTCTAAACTGTGGACAAGGATCTAACATGAAGGCTGAACTTTTGGGAGCTTGGGCGTCTCTCATTCTGGCAAGTCGCCTACACATCGACGAGCTTTTACTCCTTAGAGATTCTAAAATTATTATTGATTGGCTGAGGGGTCAAGCAGATTTCCATGTGGCGGCACTCGAAAGCTGGAAAGAGAGAACCCAAGAAGCCACCCACTTGTTTAGAAAACTCTCTTTCTCACACATCTATAGAGAGGAAAACAACGAGGCAGATACCCTCTCTAAAAAGGCTTTGTTTTTACCTCCGGGCCATTTTTGTTTTACTAAGTGGGAGGATGGCAATGAAGGTCCAACCATCACGATCACAATGTGATTTCTGCCACCTTTGTTTTGTTTCTTGCTGCTTCCCTATTGATCAAGCAGCCGATCCCCAGTTGTGTTGAGGCTTTGGTTTTTCCGATTGTATGGACTGCATCGATCCACTAGCTTAGTTCTCCCTCTTGGTTCTTCTTTGCGGAGGAAGTTTTGTATATGTTTATATCCTTATGAATATAAAGCGTATTTTTCTTGTGGAAAAAAAAAACAACCCTCAATTATTATATTTTGACAAAAAAATTCATTACTTGTCCATTTAGTTATATTAAGTTTCATTGTTCAACATGTATCTCTCAACTAACTTGGAAGACACTGCGTTGCCATACAACCCTTGTTCAATATGAAAAGATTAATTTATTATAATACTTCGTTGACACAATTTTATAATTTTATTTTTATTTTTATTTTTTATGATTGGTTTAGAAACCCAAAACATATATAAAAAAAAAAAAAAAATTTACAAATTCCAACCCTGCTCATGTCATCAGTGATCGATAGAATATATGTTTTGGGATAATCAATATATATTATGGGATTTAAATTCTAGTAGAAAGCGCATCGAACCTTTCTTCACAACCGCTCAAATTACGTCTAAATTGATACTCCAATTAAGTTATGTACATTGTGTTTGTGAAATCTCAATGTGATAACGTATCAAAGATAGTTGGTCTAGGGTTTTATCAGTAAGAATACCATCTCCCACCGTGGATTAATGGAATAACACAGCGCAGATCTTTTGGTACATTTTCATGGTCGTTGAATGGTTTCTGATAGCA
The DNA here is from genome assembly GCA_010110895.2 of Picea sitchensis. Classification (NCBI taxonomy): domain Eukaryota; kingdom Viridiplantae; phylum Streptophyta; class Pinopsida; order Pinales; family Pinaceae; genus Picea; species Picea sitchensis. The sequence goes on from SNQJ01S0007631.1 coordinate 28,841, forward strand.
AGGGTAAGAAGAATCCACTCGCAGTTCGTCTCTACTTCATCTCAGGGTTATAGGTGGAACAAAAGCGGCGTATTATTCATTCACTCCGTCACTCATTTCTGTTCATTCCCGACTGGGCATCTCGAAATCGGCTTCTTGGCTTCCATTCTCAGGTGGGTTTTAATCCTCTTCAAGGTGTTCAATTATTTTTTTGATGTAAGTTTGCTTGTTTGAAGGGTTTTTATATTTTTTTCATTATGTTTTCTTTGCCTGTTCAACATGGATTCATTTCTGTGAGAAATTGTGATTTATTATTTTGGAATTTGAGAAGGATTTAGGTGACGATGC
>SNQJ01S0007631.1:45082-59970 GCA_010110895.2 Picea sitchensis
TGATTTTAATTTTCTTCAAATTTGCTCTAAACTGTAAGCTAGCTGACTCCATTAAGGATGCATCATACCTTACCCATTCAGCCTTCACCACATTTCTAAACCCCTCCTCCAACCACTTAGGATTAAACTTAAATGAACTTGGAGGTTTGCTCTCTTCCCGCTTAATTTGGAGCAAGATTGGGAGATGATTAGAATTTAGAACCACCTCCCACCTCTACCCAAGTGCTAATTCTTTTTGACTCACTCATTACAGCTTCATACACCAGGAATCTATCAAGCCTTTTAGATATCCTCTCTTCCCTATTCTCTGATTCCTCCAGGTTTGAGTCAACTTTATGGGCTCCACATCTATCAACCTTGCCTTTTCAAATTTTTGGAGTAAAAAATCTGCTAGAGGGTCCTCCCTGGAAGAGCTTCCCCATATCTCTGATCTCTTAGCTGTCAAGTTAAAGTCTCCCCCGAATGCCAGGTTATCAGATTTTAAGAAGTTTTGTTCCATCATACGCTCCAGAAAGGAATGCATTCCTCATAAGGCTTGAGCCTTGTACACATTCACCACCAAAAAACCTTACCCCAATTCCGTTGAAAAAAAATCTGCGCCAGTCCCCAATGGCAAGAAACCATAGTTAATTAGTATTAGAGATCCTTTTCTTCATCTTGATAGCAACCCTCCTGAACTCCCTTCGGCATCCATTGCTATAAAACCCCATTCTTCCTTTGTTTTTGATAGGTCAACAATAAATTTGTTTCCCTCGCTCATAATCTCTTGTATCAATTGGAAATATAGTTTATGTAGGTCAAGCAGTCTTCCTAGGGCTAGTTTTTTTGAGGGCTAGCCCAACCCTCTTATGTTAAGGGACAAAATAATCATGGATTAACAATCTTCATGGCTTGCCCTTTTTAGGGGCCCCTTTAAGGGTCTGTTTCCTCCCCTCTACCACCTCTTTAAGGGCCTTGTTCTGGGCTAAGGAAATATGTGATTTCCTTACCCTACCAGGTTGGATTGCATCTTTCAATGAATCCTTTCCCAAATGCCCTTCTCTTCCCAGAACCCACAACTTTAGTCTAGTTTCGAGGCTTAAGGAGATATCTACAAGCATCAGATGTTGCAGGGCCTTCTTCATCCCCATCGACATAGAATTCCCACCCCCCTCATTGGGGTCCTCCCCCAAGCCCATTCTTGGGTCCAGTGCCCATACTAGAGGAGGAAATTTTCCAAGACGATAACCTCCCCAACGGGATTATCTCTTCCCTCCTCTCCCGTCTAAATTCCTTTTTCGGGTCTTTTTGACTGTGGTTTCTGTATTCCCTTCCACCTCGACCTTGAATCTAAATTAAACTCGACATTTGAAGATTTCAAGTTAAAAACAGGAAATTTAGTTCCAAGTAATTTACCAAGATGTGTAGAAATCAGGGTTGAAGTAGTTTCCACGCCAATGGAGTTCCGAACTGGCTCGTCTTGAAGCCCAATAGACAAATCCCCTTTCGACTGACTTGTCTCATCTTCTATGAGCTTTTCACTTTCGACTCTGTTGACTCTTTTCCTAACTGCTGTAGTTGAATTTTTTACTATTTCTGGCATCTCCACTAATGGATTCTGCATGCTGCTAGCCATATACAGTACCTCTCTTGGATGTGAAGGTGCTACACCCTTCTCAGCTTCTTTCCTGTTACCATCTCTACATCTCATTTGCCATTTCCTTCCATGGAAACTTAATTTATGGTCATTGAATAAATGCGCATAAGCATGGCATCTAGAGCACCGAAAGGGGWTTCCTACATAATCCAACACTTGCATGTAATGCCTGCTTYCTASCTCAATTTCCAGTTCATCTGYGAGGCCCTCCTTCAACTCCAGTTTGACCAGGATTTGAGCCAGAACGTGCGAGGAATCATGCTTGACCTGTGTGTCCATTGCCAAAAAGGCTCCTAGGCTGTCACTTATTGCCTTGAAGTCTTCCACCGACCATAGTTCAAGAGCTAACCCCCAGCATTTTGACTTAGATAACATGCTTAGTGACCTTTTCAATCTGAGGGTCGAAACTTGGAGATCATTTCTTCAGAATTAGGGACTCCGAGCCCCATAACCATTTCAACTGCAGGACCTTACTACCATCCTTCTCTACTTTGAGATGGAATGTCAACGACCCTTCACCAGAACATGAAACTTGGCTTCAACCAAGCAATGTCTTCTAGAAATTTTCTATCCAAATAGATAGGTTCTTTGCCAAAATGGAATGTCTATAAAACATCCTTGTTAGGGTTTTACTGGCCATTCTAACTACTTGAACAATCGTTATATCCTCTTCTAGAACTAGCTGGGTTCTATCTTTCAGAAGCTTTACACATCATCTATTTTCCTCAGTCCCTCTTCCGGTGAGTTCCCGTCTATCCTATTCACCAGATTGACCCCCTTTTCTGGTTCGAGGATGCTCGGTTTCAGTTTAACACCTTTCTCCCCATAAACGGTGCCATCTATGGACTGAATGCTTGGATGAACTACCTTCTTGCCATCATAGCCATTACCTTCACAGGCCTATCCTCCATGTTTTTCTCCTACACAATTTTTGACCGAAACACAACCAATAGTAGATCTGTTACCTGCAGCTTCCACCTCGATAATGTGCCCCAAAGGTGCCTCACTGGTTGAAATTTCATTTTTAAAGGAGGGTCCTTGATTTTTTGATCTTGTCACCACTAGCCCCAAAATGGGCCTTTAATGATAAGCCTGTCCTTCTTATAGGTCTGGCATATCCACCATAACCCTCCTCCTCTACATTGTGAAACCTAGGATTTGCTAAGATTTTTTGTATAGCCCAAGGGTGATCCCCCCATTACTTTCTAGCTGGCTTTCCTTGGGCTTAAACCTAGACTCGGAACCAGCTCAACACCATTTGTGAAAATCTTGTGCCTATAGGTTGGATCTGTCGAGTCATTGACAATTTTGTCCTCTGGACCTAGGTTCTGATAAACCCTGAACCTCCGTTCCATCTGCTCTAGCTCCATTTTTTCCGAGAAGCATTACTTGAAATGAATGCTTTGATTGGTAGCTCCTTTTAAGTAGAAGTTGACTGAATTGAAAATCAATCTGTAGTTCCCATATTAATGGATCTTTTACCAGTGTTACACGAGGACCAGTGAAAATTTTAAGGGCAAGATTTCTCCATTGGGCTAAATTTAAGGAGTAAGAGGGTGAACTTGTTTATATTAAGATACATTTCAATGTTTAGCCCATATGATACAATTGGGTTATAAATATTAATTTTTTAGCCATTCCTATGAAAATGCTAAAAAGTTTACACCAAGATTTTGCTTTTGGCACTCTTCCATTAGGGTTTATAATCGCCCTGATAGTTTTTAGCTCCACAGTGATAGGGTTACAATCGCCCAAGATTTCTGACTCTACCATTTGGGGCTACAATCTCCATGAGAGTTTTGAACAACAGAGTGCCCCCCCCCTGAGAGTTTTGAACAACATAGTGCCCCTTGAGATTTCTCCCTCTGATTCATGATAATTGGTTTTGTTGAAAATGTGCCATGTCAAGCTTTTTATAGTCAAATTTGAGGACTTTCATAACCCTTGATGCTTCTATTTCAAGTTTTACCTCTTCCAGCCCCATCAAAGTTAACTTTGACAATAGGCCTTTCTTATAACTGGAATAGCCAGCTACCTATGGAGGCGATTCTGTTATGGTTGTGGATATGAGTAGTGGCTTACTGTTACAGAGCCTATGAAGAGTAATCCAACCAGGGATGAAATCATTGATAGATATATCAAGTCTTTCATCCAAGCTGTGGGAAGGTGAACGGTTCAAATCTTCCATTTGATTTTTATTGATTTCTTTTTTTGTAGTTGTTTTCATAAAAAGAATGGTTGCTATAGCTGCAGACCTGGTGGAGGTAGCTTTCAAATTTTTATTCCAGGAAAAACATGCCCTTCTATTGAAATTTGAATAGTATATTGTTTGCTTCTGTATTTTGTTGAAAATCTGATTTCAAACACTTAGTCAATAATAGATTTCATCCTCCTATAGTTATTCACCAATAAAACAATAGACCCACATGCAATTTACTGGAACTATGAGCAGAAATACAAGTGACTAAGCAATCTGAAAATATAGCAGCGGAAATAACAACGAACAGTAGACAAAATCACCACATTTGACACAAGGAATTTGTGGGCAATGCCTCTGGAAAAACCCACAAGGGGAAAACCAGTCTAGGAGATATTCTTCTTATTGAGCTCTTAGGAAAATTCCGAGTTTACAGCAAGCAATAAATTCAGCATTAATTACAGCAACAATATCACCTAAAAAAATGTGCCAAAATACCACAAAATATCTGCTCAGATTTCAGCTGTACGGCCTCCTTGACAGCAAAACCTCCTTGAAATCTGTGCATTGCTGCTGCACCTTTCTGTATGGATTCTTCCTCAGCTAGGTGCCTAGAAAATCGTGCCAAAACTCTGCTGAGATGTCTGCCTCGATTTCTGTGCCTGAAACAGCTGTACGACCTCCCCAATTCGTACTGTACAAATTGTCCTTTAGTGCTGAAGATATCTTCGGATGCATGCCTCCTCTCCTCCTTGGAATTTGTGCCAGTCCCACTTTGCTGCTACTATTTCCTCTAGCTCAAACTCTCTTGGTCTCTCACGGAATATGAGTGACTCTTCACATTCCTCTCCAAGCTCTCTTCAAAGGTGCGCCCCCCACTTCTCTCTCAACCTCCTTTTATGTATCTTTAATGTGTAATTGGCCAATTGCCCTAACCCTCGATCTCCCAAAGCGATGAATGGTCAAGATTAGATTTTTCCCTCTTGAGATCAACGGTCACGACTTAATTATATGTTGAGTTCACTTAAATCACTTAAGTGACCCAAAAGTCATAAAGTCACTTTTACCCATTAAATAATAGAAGGCTCAACTTGACTTTATAAAATCACTTTATAAAGTCACTTTATAAAAACACTTTATAAAGTCACTAGAGAGAAATATGTTCGGTCAGTTCTACATGTTGGGCGCCGCCAATGTTGAAGTACCTTCGAGCTACAAAAATCTAACACTCCCTCTTTGCGAGGGAGGTACTTCTGGAGCCTCCACCTGGATTTGTCTTCAACCCCATCATGTCCTCTGCTGCTGTAGTCGCTCCCACTGCACTGGAAGCCTCTACTCCCTCTGAACTCGAAGCATCTCCAGCTACCTGCACTGAACTCTGATCAAGAGACCTACTCATCCAAGGTCCTCTCTCTGAAGCCTCACAACTGTCAGACTCATGCTCCAGGCACCCACTAGATTCAACTATAGGTTTACCAAACACTTTGTACAATCTCTCCGATCGGACATCAAGCAACACACTTGGGTTAGAAGAGATTCCCTCTGGATATAGGTACGCCAGTCCTTGAGAGAACACAATCCCACATCCATCTATCTCAAAAGACGACACAGAGAGCAAGTTCACCGGTATTTCGGGAACATATACTACCTCGGCCAACTCCAGATACCCTTCTGATTCTAGTTGGAATCTAACACTTTCAACTCCCTCTAGAGCTAAAACATGTCTGGTGCTCACCCCACACCCCACATAGTTGCTTGAGCCGATCTCTGAAAAACCGAGGAATACAGACTTCATCCCTGTCATGTGCTAAGAGGCCCCATTGTCCAAGAACCAAGAGTGCCTGTACACCCTAGGCACCTAATGCTTGCAAGACGCGCCATGAAGGAAAACTCCTTGAACTTTTCCGTGAACTCAACAACCTCAACTGATGCCGATACCTTTGGCTCCTACCTCTTCTTCTTCTTGTTTGGACATTGGCCTGCATAATGTCCCAACTCACGGCATGCATAACATCTCACCTTACTCATGTCCTTCTTCTCGCCATGAGAAGACTTCTTGTCCTTCTTCTTTGCTGCTATGAGGACAACATTCTCCTCATTCTCCTCACCCTTCGACTGTCTACTACAAAGAGCCTCTTCACGAGTCTCTTCCTGTATGAAGTCATCCCAGAATCTCTCGTAGTTGGGATGATTCTCCCTGGAGACAACACCTTTAACAAAGGTGTTTCACTTCTCTGTAAAACCATTTAGAGTGGTCCTAACCAATTCTCTATTTGATATAACCTCTCCAACTGCGCCAAGTTCATCACGAACTTGAGTGATTTTGGTGAGATATGAGGACACTTTTTCAGTCTCAGTCATCTTTATGTTTCTCAGTTTCTCTCTCAATACCATCTTTTGATTCTCATTGGAACTTTGGTATAGCTTGGTCAAAGATGCCCACATCTCGTAGGCATTTTCTTTTCTAGCAACATGGGGAATGACATGGTCCTTGATTGCATCAAGAATAATCTTCTTGGTCTTCATGTTCTTCTTCTGGAATGCTGCCAAAAGAGTTGCATTTGTAGGAACAATTACGAGATTTGATTGTGTGCTGTTCACAATGTCGCATAACTCAACTTCCTCTAGCAACAAAACTATCCTCTCCTTCCAAGGACTAAAGTTCGTTGCCCCATCCAACCTATCTTTGAACCTCAAGTGAGTAGCCATGACCTTCTCAACTGAAACTCAACTCTTCCCCTTCCTTTTTCCAGGCAAAACCCCTTTGCACTCACTGCAAATCAAGTGTCAAATCTCTTGTCTGCTGAACCTCAGAGCTTCTGTTCTGATACCATGTTGAAAATCTGATCTCAAACACTTAGTCAATAATAGATTTCAACATCCTATAGTTATTCACCAATAAGGCAATGGAACCACATGCAATTTATTGGAACTATGAGTAGAAATACAAGTGACTAAGCACTCTGAAAATATAGTAGTGAAAATAACAATGAACAATAGACAAAATCACCACATTTGACACAAGGAATTTCTGGGCAATGCCCCTGGAGAAACCCACAAGGGGAAAACTAGTCTAGGAGATATTCTTCTTATTGAGCTCTTAGGAAAATTTTGAGTTTACAACAACAATAAATTCACCATTAATTACAACAACAATATCATCTCGAAAAATGTCCCAAAGACCACAAAAATCAGACCACAAAATCTCTGCTCAATTTTTCGTTGTACGGCCTGAATAGTACGATCTCGTTGACAAAAAAACCTCCTCGAAATCTGTGCACTACTGTTGCACTTGTTTGTATGGATTCTTCCTCAGCTAGGCACCTAGAAAATCGTGCAAAAACTTTGTTGAGATGGCTGCCTGAATTTTTGTGCCTGAAACAACTGTATGGCCTCTTCAATTCGTATTGCACGGATTGTCCTTTAGTGCTGAAGATATCTTGGAATGTGTGCCTCCCATCCTTGGAATTTGTGTCAATCCCACTTTGTTGCTACTCTTTCCTCTAGCTCAAACTCTCTTGGGCTCTTTTGGAATATGAGTGACTCTTCACATTCCTCTCCAAATTCTCCTCAAAGGTGCACCCCCCACTTCTCTCTCAAGCTCCTTTTATGCATCTTTAATGTGTAACTGCCCTAACCCTTGGTCTTTCAAAGAGATGAATGGTCAAGATTAGATCTTGACCTCTTGAGATCAACAATCACGACTTAATTGTTTGTTGAGTTCACTTAAATCACTTAAGTGACCAAAAAGTCATAAAGTCACTTTTACCCATTAAATAATTAAAGGCTCAACTTGACTTTATAAAATCACTTTATAAAGTCACTAGAGAGAAATATGTTCGGTCACTTCTACATGCTGGGCGCCGCCAATGCAGAAGTACCTCTGAGCTACAAAAATCTAACATATTTGTGTTTCTTAGTGTCTCTGGGGCATAACATGTTTGCAGTTTCTTTTTGTTGGACAAGGAATCTTAAATATCAATCTCATGGAATAACATATAATTAATCATCCCTAAATTGCCCCATTGAATTCTTATCAAACTAAATGATCTCTTGTTTGCTTTGAAGTGATTTTTTTTTCCTTTGTTCGATTTGAAATGTGCGCTTTGCTACACATTTTATTTGTTTCTTTGTAGATTTTCTGGATAACTTTGTTTCTTTTTGTTTGTAAATGAATAATTGCTAAATATAGAATTGACAGCCCAGGAAAGGATACTTTTATCTAATTTTAATTTTATGGATACCTTATTTACTTCCACAGACTTGTGTTTGTTGCGATCCTCCACCATCATTCTCTTTAACCTTATAGTGGGAAAAAACATTCTCTATTTTAGGATATCACCACAGATTTTAGAATGTTGATTCAAGTTACCTTTAAATCTTATGAGTGAGTTAGTGATATTTAATCTCAAAACGCTTAATGTGAATAGAGTTTGAAATAACAAGAGAAACCCTTGTTGACGTGGACTCCTACTGACCGTGAGATCAAAGGGTTGGGCAGTGATCGGTCCAAGATGATGTGGCATGATGATGTCATTCGATGTGACGTGGACCCACATTACGCGTGCAATGTGTCATCCGAATACAAACGATTCACAGACCCTTTATGACTATTAGAGCATGCCACTTGTCACCCCCTAATGAGGACATGTGTCACCCCTTGACCCTCGCCGCGTGTCAACTTTTGGTTTGTGCCCGCCTGGCGAACTTGGCTAGTGACATGTCCGGGACTCTGGGAGTCTGGATAATTTTGGGAGTTTGGAAGATTTGAGCGTAGTATGGCAAAGGAAGGTACAACAAGGATCGTCGAAAGTCCAACAATGATCGCCGATCGTCGAAATGTCGAAAACGTAGAACAAAGACGGTCGATCGTCGATTCCCGAAACGTAGAAACGCAGGACGTTCAACGCCGAACGTCGACCGCTGAATGGCTAAGGCCACATGGCGAAATTTTGGGACTTCAGGGATTAGGAAAAAAGAGTGTTCCACGCCGAACGTCGAAGCCCTTTTTTTAACCGTAGGATCTCAATGAAGGACGTAGATCGTTGATTCCCTCTGCTGTTCGGCGATCCAGGAATTCGACAACACCGTTGGAACTCCCGAAGTCCGGGAGTACCAAAGTGTCGAAACCTTCGCTAAGCAAACTCTTAGCTCTTGGTTTTTAGCCCGAGGTCACGAGGAGGACCTCGTTAGCTAGTTTAAGCACGTAGTGGGAGCTGTAAACTTCGGGGGAGCATAATAAGAGGGTTTTGCTTAGTAAGGGATCGAAAATGAACCAAGGAAAACCGAAAATTTAAGGGGTTGGGTGTGTTACATGGGCAGTCCAGATCTTCCCCCCAACTCTTCCTCGGGACACCATTCTATCTTGAGTTTTCTTCATTCAGCCTCGGATGCTAGGGGAGATAGATTTAGTGGACCATGATCTAGTTCCTTGATCCTTTTCCTTTATACATCTCCCTCTTCTTGCGGTCGCTCGCACCCAGATTCGAGAATTTTCCATGTTTTAGCATAGATCTCAGGATTTATTTTAGTTTCTTGCTCTTTATATAGCAAACATTTTGGTACTCCTGCTTTGTATCGACATCATTGTACTCAACAATCTCATTGACTTACTTTGTGGTCATCTGTTAGAAATTAATATACTTATCTTACCTTGTTATCTTTATGGCCTTAGCATGAGCATTAGGTGGATTCGTGCATTTGGCTGCTTGTGGCTTTGTCTAGGGTTTTGGGTGAAAGAACAAAGTGTGTATTGGTGGAAGCATGCAATAAAATTAGGAAGAAATTGGCAAGATGCTTCCTCTTTACTTAATGGAGGAGCATCCATGCCATGTCATGAGGTGGGACAATGTGTTGCATTGTATGGAAAATGCCATGTTCAAGCTGACTTAACGACCATGATGGCCCCACTATTTCATAGGACGAAATAGACCATATTTTTTTGGGGAATCGAACCCTGGTTGGGGGCTATAAAAATCTCTTGATCACCTAGTCAAAACCATGATGGTAACATGTAGTAAAATTAAAATTGCTTTGAGTTTCTTTTTTTAAAATTTTGTAAAGTTGAAAAAAATTTAGAACTTTTGCATAAAAGTTTAGAGTACGCCCTTATAAAAAAAGGAGCTTGGTCACAGATATTTGTTTTGTAAAGGAGCTATTGTCTAATTAAAACGATTAGAGAGCAAATTTCGAGTGTATAAATTCATCTCAAGACTTATTTTTGCCATCTTGGAGAGATGGTTAATCTTTTTAATTTGGAACTTGTAAAATTCATATATCCATGAAATATGTGAGGAGATTTTGGTGGTCATATGGGCATGTGGAAAAGTTGATGTAAGCTGATTAGCCTCGTGAAAGCAAGTTTAGTCACTAGAAGATTAGGTTGCATGTTTGGTTTTGTACTATGCTTTTTGTGAATCCTTGATGATTTGGAACTCATATTTTTAGGGAGGGCTATAGACCTAGGTGTTAAATTAAGGGGGGTTTGGGATTTACCATTGCATTGAAAATATGGCCATAGGGTTGAGTGGTCTTTTTAGAGATCCATAGTGGCAACATAAGATAAACAATGTCTTAAGGTATATAAACCTAGTAATTTGTAAAGAAATAAGGTTTGAAGGCGTTGTCAAAGCATCAAGAATAGCCCAAAAGGGTTATAACTTAATCCAACTTTGGCAAGGAGGATGATGATGTAGATGATGAAGAGGCATTTGTGTTTTATGTCTCATGGGTAGAAAGTGTTAGGGTTGCTTCTTGACAATGATGACATTAACGAATAAGGATGCTTGACCTCAAGGAAAGTTTTACCAATACTAGAAGATATGTTGAGCACAAGTTAGATTAGGTTCAATTGGAGCATGCTAAGAGAAGGGTAATAACAATGATACATTGGGATGCACTCCTCGGGGTGGGACATGCTTTCCCCACGTTTCCCATGTTTCTAGGATGGGGAAAATCAATGGGGGATGTTCCTTGATGTACCCCTTTTGGAAAAAATATTTCCTTTTTGTGGGGAATTACTTAGTGTCCTTCATTCAATAAGGGGGACTCTTAGGTGTTCCCCAATGATTTTTTCTCGGTGGCCTTAGAAAAGTCAATATAAAAAAGTTAAAACACAAAAACTAAAACCCTAAAGTGAATTTAAATATTTATTTCATGCTCTCATTTTTCATGTTTGTGACTTGTCATTGTTTCTCATATATTTAAATTTTTACTTTTTTTGGATAGGGTCCCCTATGTCAGGGATCATGACATTTCCATGACATTTCCTAAAATTGGGGGTGGGGGTTGGTGTCCCCACATGTCACTTTGAAGCATTTCCTCATTCCCACATCCCTTCATCTTAGAAACTTGGTGGAACACTAGGTAATCATGATGATTTTGTATAAATATTGGTATAGTGTAGGCATTGATGACAGGTACATGGTATGAGCATGAAGTACAAGGCATAGGTGCAGGTTACATATAGAGGATATAGATGGCTTCTCTTAGCGCCTAAGGAGAAACTCAATATGGTGGAAGGCTTAGCGACACTTTGTTCTAGTATTTAAATCTCTAGGAGGAATGGTTCTTGTATGTCTGATAATATGACCATTAAGGGGGAGCTTTAGAACTAGGATATTAGTCTTAAGTTTCATATTACGACCTTTGTAAATGTTGTCTATGTGTTGACAGAAGACAATAAGGTCAAGTTAAAAATAAGGCCAAAAGTTAGTCATGTATAGATGTGATACGTTATCTATATTGAAAAGTCATAGGAATTGAAAAATCAAGAGCCAATAAACATGGCAAATTGAATGCCTTGAATGTAATATGCGACTTCCTTGTTCTTCATTTCACAAAATTAACTTTTTGTACCTTTTTTTCTATAATTCGTGATCTTAAACAATGTTTTTCTCTAATTTATGACAATGTGCTCTTGTTAATAATTCAAGATAAGATATCACCATTTTTAGCTCCTTTGCACTGGTTTTGTCAAGACTCAAGTTTCTTTTGAAATATGCGTCATCATTCCAACGAATCAAAAAAACTTTTAGACATAAAGAGCATATTATAAAAATAGGTAGGTTGTTGCCACGAACACGGATGAAGGGAAAACATAAAGTCCATAATAAAAATATAGAAACATAAAAAATAATAGATTCCTGTCCTAAACAAAGTAGAGGAGATATACACAAACACAAGCAAAGTTCTTAAGTTTGCAATTTCACAGGCCTCCATTCAAGGGATTAGCACGAGCTTCAAGGAATCAAAAGGAAAGTCATCCTTTTACAACTTCTCATGTAACATACAAGGGAGCAACGTGTTCTTGGAATAGCCAAAGGACCATCACCCCTATGTTCAATTAAAAGGGTGTGTGGGGAAGATGCTTCTAAAGCACAAATAATGCCAAAACTAAATTTTTAACCAAGCAAAACTCAGCTTGCTATAGAGCTCATGATGGGTCACCATGCAACAACATTTGGGCAACAATAGAAAAGGCGAAAACCTAGCACCTTGCCAACACTTGTGGAGACTACATCAAATAAAACATAATTGGGAGCACAAAAATCTCTAGCATGAACCATAACCATCAAAACCAGCGGATTTAGACCATTTTGAGTGAGAACTAGCCTAGACCAACCCTTTGAACTAGTTTTGGATCTTGAACTAGCTAGTTTTGGTTATGTACGACCTTGACCTGTGTGTTAATAACCCCCCAAAAAACGCACCAAAAAAGAAAAGAAAAGAAAAGAAAAGAAGGGTTTAGATCCTTTCTAAACCTTATCATAACTTTATTTAAAGATGTTGTCCCTATTTGTCTCACTCTTTTCTCATTGAGCATTTGTGAGTGTATGACGAATGATGAGTTGTAGCAAAGAGAGCCGATTTTGAGAGAAGTTGGCGTTGATTTTGTTGGTGGAGAATTTATCTACAACAAGAGTGTGCTAATTTTCTACAAGTTTGGAGGAGATTTGATAGCTTATTGGTAGAAAAGTTCAGTTCCGAATGCCCTTAATTGCAAAGGTTTGCAATTTAGATCATGATCTAGACATGTAGCACTTATGGATGTGAGTGCAATTGGAGTGTGTTTGAATGCATATACTCGAAGAAGAGAAACAATTTAGAATAATTGTGGAATGATTTAGTCTTCGTGCAGTGCAACCTTTAGTTGAGGTGCAACTAGTTGTTCAACACCACACCTGATTCTGATCTCGTAATCTGACGAGGATATGGATCCCTTTTCAGATTGTATTGTGGAGAGTTACCCAACAATGTTCGTAGAGGATGACTTTGGTTGGATGGACTTGGAGCCACTTGCACTACTAGAGGTTTCAGACATTGCTGCTATGCTTGGGCCATTGAGTCAAGAGGTCTATGCTTCCACACAAAGAGTGTTGCATAGGATCCGTATCTAAGGGATGATTATGAGGATATGTAGTGATTTGTTTGTAGTATGATGGTTTTTGGACTCTAGAGGCCATTTAGAGGATGTTTATACATTTTCTTTCAAAGCTTCAATTATATGTATCTTAGAACTTTTTCTCCTCAATGAAATAGCTCCACTAAGAACTTGCACCATCTTTGTTGTAATTTCTGAATAGATGGTAGATTAACTGCTTATTGCAACCATCGGTTGTAGAGGTGATTGGTAAGCCCAAAGGACTAGGTAAAAATGGATCCCAAGGCCTCTGTGTACTTTGCACCAGAATGCCTTATTAATTGAGCTAATCCTTGGGGCATGTATATGAGAAATTATATCTTGATGTTGCTAATTTGACCCTTAGATGCTATATACGCGAGCAAACTTTGCATATTAGTGCATAATGGTTTGGATTTATGTCGATGCACTTGAATGGATATATATTTTATTAAAATTTGAATATTTTATAAGGGGGCTTGATTTGACAATGAGATGGATTTGTTGATGGATGGTTTGGTCCTAACTTGAAAATGGTGAATACTTTAGTAGGGATGCATAGATTTCCTTATTAATTGAGCTAATCCTTGGTGCATGTATATGAGAACTTATATCTTGATGTTGCTATTTTGTCCAATTACAAGGTTAATACCAGACTATTCTCTAGAGGTGGCTGGGCTTTGCCTTCAACCTTAAAACAACCATTTCCCCTCTGTCTGGCTGCCACCATGCCACTAGCGGGATGGTGGTGAAACCCTAATAAGGTTTGGGGCAAGGGCTGGAGGGGGGAGGAGTTAGCCTCTTCCCATCCCTTCTGCTCCATCTGTCAAGATTTGAGTTAAAATGACATTGATAAATTCAGCTTTGCCCTAAATGATTGGAAATAACAATCAGTGCAAAGCAATACTCAGTGAGTTGATGTCTGTTTGTCTCTTGCTATTTCATTGAGGAATTATTCTGTACACTTGAGCCTCATCCACTTCTTCATATGTTGGCCCTTAAAGTAATCAATATTGCACTGTACTTTGATGCTTAGTATGACTGTTGATAATTCCTGATTCTATCCTTTGTTCATTTTACATTAGCAATTAGTCTATTTCCATATACTACTTGTATTGCATTCCTTCCCTGTAGATATCCACTGCAAGTAATATACTCATAAACTATGGTACTAATTAATCCCTGAATCTAACTTTGTAGGAAAAGCTTTTGTTTCTATCCACAAGCTACATTCACTGATTGAGAAGATTAACCTTCCTACTGTTCAATAAGGTTTTGGGTCACTACTTGACATATTTGCAAAGTTGTTCTAGATATTACTTACATAGTTGTTAAGCTGCCTACTTTATCTGCTATCTACTGAGAGTGAGTTGGTTAAGAAAGCATGCAATTGACTAACTCTCTATGGTAACATTTTAGTCAAATTCTATGCATCTTGTCATGCACTAAATTTACCAATAAAGAAGTATGACTTGGGTATAGCATGACAACACTATGGTGCATTTCTTGCCTTCATCATTAAGTGTTGAGAGAAAGCCACTGACATGATGCCAAGCAGTTTACAAATTTTTCAGAGTACTATTTGGACAAATATTTTTTGTTTCCAGGCAAATGTTTTATGCCTACAAAAGATTGGCGTGTCATAGTATGCTACA